>JAWPHD010023393.1:0-22216 GCA_037043455.1 Cyrtodaria siliqua | reverse complement strand
AAAAGTTAATGACGGACGACGGACGGACAGACGACGGAGACGGACGGACGACGGACAACTCGCCATCCCATAAGCTCTGCTGGCCCCTGGCCAGTAGAGCTAAAAATTAAAAAAAAAAGAAAAAAGAAAAAGAAAATAAAAAAAAGAAAAAAGAAAAATATTTAAAAAAAAAACATGAGGTCAATGACCTTGAAGCTCTACTGATTGATTTTGATTTCAGGTAGTAGTCGCTACAGACTTGTTTTTTGAGTAAATATTTTAGCCGTGGCGGCCATCTTGAATTTCCGGCCGACCTGAAATTTTGCTAGGATCAATTAGACATCAAGAGCAACATTCCTGTGAAGTTTCATGAAAATCCGCCAAGTAGTTTCAGAGGAATAGTCGCTACAATTTTTCATTATATAACTCTATGTAAACAAAGTTGGCCACTGACAGCCATGCTTAACATCGAATCAAAACGATTTTTGACAAGAACAAACATCATGTCATGCTGATCATTTTAGAAAAAGTCCCATATCAATATCACTTATAGTTTTCAAGAAGTATTCGCTACAAACATGTATTTTGAAAATCCATTTTTAGCCATTGCAGCCATCTTAAATTTCCGGCCGAACTGAAATTTTGCTAGGATCAATTAGACATCAAGAGCAACATTCCTGTGAAGTTTCATGAAAATCCGTCAAGTAGTTTCAGAGGAGTAGTTGCTACAAGTTTTCATCATATAACTATATAAACAAAGATGGCCACTGGCAGCCATGTTTAACGTCGAATCAAAATAATGTTTGACTCTGATAACCATCATGTCATGCTGATCATTTTACAAAAAGTCCCATATCAATATCACTTATAGTTTTCAAGACGTAGTCGCTACAAACTTCTTTTTTAAAAATCTATTTTTAGCTGTGGCGGCCATCTTGAATTTCTGGCCGATCTGAAATTTTGCTAGATCAATTAGACATTAAGAGCAACATTCCTGTAAAGTTTCATGAAAATCCGCCAAGTAGTTTCAAAGGAGTAGTCGCTACAAGTTTTTACTATATAACTCTATGTAAACAAAGATGGCCGCTGGCAGCCATGTTTAACGTTGAATCAACACAATTTTTGACAAGGACCAACATCATGTCATGCTGATCATTTTAGAAAAAGTCCCATATCAATATCACTTATAGTTTTCAAGAAGTAGTCGCTACAAACTTGTTTTTAAAAACCTATTTTTAGATTTGGCGGCCATCTTGGATTTCACATCAACATGAATTTTTGCTAGGATCAACTAGACTTCATGGGCAACATTTCTGTAAAGTTTCATGAAAATCCATTCAGTAGTTTCAGAGGAGTTGTCGCTACAAAAAAAAAATTATGGACAGACGGACGACGGACGCCGCACCACGGCATAAGGTCTGCTGATCTCTGATCAGTAGAGCTAAAAAAAAAATAAAAAAAAATATAACAATTTCAAAAAAAAAAAGGAAAAATTTAAAAAAAAAGAAAAAAGATTTAAACCCATAAGCCAAAATAGTTTTAAAAAATAACAAGCAATTTTTAGTGATTTGTTTTTACAAGTTTTGTTACTATGGCAACCACATTTCTTATGCGAATCAACCCAAAAGGGGAGGTGTATAACTACACCATGAGACAAACATTCTTGCCAAGTTTGGCATTTGTAGTGCCAGCTGTTCTTGAGTATCACGAAGACAAGCGATTTTTAGTGATTTTTTACAACTTTTGTTACCATGGCAACCACATTTCTTATCCGAATCTACCCAAAAGGGGAGGTGCACAACTACTCCATGACACAAACATTTCTGCCGAGTTTCGAGTTTGTACTTCAAGTTGTTTTTGAGTTAGCGCGAAGACAGGCGATTTTTAGTGTTTTTTTACATGTTTTGTTACCATGCCAACCACATTTTTTACGCGAATCAACCCAAAAGGGGAGGTGCACAACTAGACCATGACACAAACATTCCTGCCAAGTTTCGGGTCGTGGGGCATAATAACATATCAAGTCACGGGTGTTATAACAATATTGAAAAACATAATGCTGACGTAAACACGCCACGACCGGTTTTTTTTTCTTACCAGACATATTCTTCCCGAGTTTTTCCATCAGTTGTTCCTACCAAACATTTTGAATCAAGGTGGGCGACCTCGCTTCTCTCTGTTCAAATACCTTGATTTGCCTTACATACTGATTACAATACGACGTGCTAGAAGTACACATCAGCACAGAAATACAGGTGTTCACATGTAAGGGATGCGTGTGCGTTAGCGTGTGCATTACAACAGACGTCTCACTGCTACCATGTGTAATTATAAGATTGCGTTATCAAAGTGAAAAACTCAAAGAAACTGTTCATTTCTACCTTACCATTACATGTGCCATTATGAAAACCATATAGGCAGCGAATAAACCCATCGACGAGTGAATAACACGGCGGTATTTACGAGAATACCGCATTATAAATGGGTATTACTCCATAAAAAGGTATTATTCCATTAAAATACAGATTTGCACTTATTCCATTTCAATACTTGTGTTTCATTCAGTTTCATTATGCTCCGTAAAAAATCACGGACGTGAAGATCCCGGAAATATTGCCGCATTCTACACTTTAGTAGACTGCTCTATGAAAACGTCATTTGACACAATAAAACGGCAAGCTTTCAACATTGTGCGTTAGCGTGTGCATTACAACAGACGTCTCACTGCTACCATGTGTAATTATAAGATTGCGTTATCAAAGTGAAAAACTCAAAGAAAATGTTCATTGCTACCTTACCATTACATGTGCAATTATGAACACCATATAGGCAGCGAATAAACCCATCGACTAGTGTATAACACGGCGGTATTTACGAGAATACCGCATTATAAATGTGTATTATTCCATAAAAAGGTATAATTCCATTAAAATACAGATTTGCACTTATTCCATTCCAATACTTGCGTTTCATTCAGTTTCATTATGCTCCATAAAAAATCCCGAACGTGAAGATCCCGGAAATATTGCCGCATTCTACACTTTAGTAGACTGCTCTACGAAAACGTCATTTGAGACAATAAAACGGCAAGCTTTGAACATTGAAAAATATGTGTTTATACCATTCAAGTTTTTTAGACGGGTTCCCTAGGAATTGAAGTTGTAATGCATGCTTATTGTCGGCTACATGATTCACAGTCTGTTAACCATAGACATATTCTAAAGCCATATAAGTCAGCGGCCTTCGGCAGCTGAATAACTTAATGTATCGAAGAAATTATTTGAAATTTCAAAATGACATTACCTTATTTGTATCCGCACTAGAAAAGAAGAAACACCTGTTAAAATATGGGTTTTCTTTTTCAGGCAGTGCGTCGATTCATCAGTGAGGCTGCTGTTAGGATTCGTGAAAAAAACATGGTTGCTAAAGCTTGGTTAACAAGTTCACCATGCTAAAAATGAAGTAAAGTACATGTCCTGGCGCATCAAAAGTAGATATAAAAGTCGTACTGGAAATGTAGCATTTAAGAACCACAGTCAACCACAAACACGCACAGAAACAAACAACAACTACGAAGATGAATAAAAAGCAATATATGACATCACAAACATAAAAGTATTGACAATAAGGGTAACACCATGGAACGGTCAGTGGCAAAAAGGCCGCTGGATGGTTAAATCCGTCCTATGGGTGCAACAAACCTCGCTCTTACCCTACTGACATCCCAATAAAACGCGAGTGTAAATAAAAAAATAAAAAAATGACGTAAAGTGCCCTCGCTCATAAAGAAAGTGTACTTACATTTCAGTTGCTTCTAAAGTATATTGTTGCACAATTTCTCAATGAAAAACAATTGTTACCTAGGCGTGGCTTCAATAAATTAGACCTGAAATGTCGCTGTTGTTGGCGCGTAAGTGGGATTGGGGCCATTATGCTGACTGGCATATGACGGTATTTTAATATATGTTTCCGAAGTCTGTGAATTCGAAAATTTAGAAATCATTATACATAGAAGGCATTCATACAGCTTTTTAAATAAAGCATTACAAATAGCAGTACAATACAACTCATATATGTTGTATGCAGAACTAGGTAAACATCCAATTTGTCATAACTACACAAACCCGTTTGACAAAGTTCTGGGATAAACTAATTCCTGGAAACCAATCAAAATTAAGTTTCCTAAGCTACAAATCAATGGTGAATACTGAAAATGAGGAATATAAGTGGTTTTAACAAAATCAATCCATTTTCAATAAAACGGGCATTTTAGGTATATGGACAAACTGCAATACAATACAATGCCGTAGTATGCACTTGTCCGTCAAACTAACATTAGTGTACTAATTATTATGCTGTATTGGACCAAGTTAACATTATGTTTGCGTGCCGGAACGTGACCAATTAAAAAAAAATCGGCCCTACTCTAAACGTTTGTTGTTGCTTTTTTCCAGTAAATATGATAATATATTTTTAGTCGGATCCAAATTGTATACGGTCCATCACATTCTCTACCCAGAGATATATAGTCATTTGACTCTGTCAACGTCAAAGAAAGTAGGGCGAACGGTTAGGTCACGTGATTATTCAAAAAAGTTATGATGATGTGTATAATAAATACTTCTGCGTGGATCAAAGATAAAATATAGACCTATATTCAATATTTTCAACTGAATTGAATTGAATGATGTTGAACGGCTCATCAACACAGTATCGGTTATAGAGCCGTTAAACATCATTCAATTCAATTCAACTGAAAATATTTTCAAGAAAAAATTCTACGAGTTAAAATTTTTAGTAATTTTTTGCTATCGAGCTTCGGTTTGAAATGTTTACATATGCGTACCTAAGTAAGTATTATTTTGGTAGTAAAATAGTCCCGATTAAAACTAAATTGTTTTATGCATTATTTTAAATATTGCAACATGTAATTTGCAGATATTCTGAAAATTATATTTACACAAAAAATAACTAAGTTTCAGGCAAAAATATTCCAATTTAACGGGTTTTACTAAAATCTTGTAATTTAGTAGTTAGCAGAGATATTATGTGAGTGCGAGGAACGATAACTCTGCGTGGAGATTGGGTCCATCATTGTAAACAAACCGCATTTTATACGGCCCTCATTGTCATAGAAACGCTCATTACTTACCATGCAGATTTGAGTTGCCTACCCTTATTATTCTCTAGATACACAGTTAAGAGTGTGTTTCTTTCAACATTGCAATACAGACCCAGTATAATATAAGCATCTTCAATAGCACAACTAGTGTTTTAAGTTTAAAAAAAAATAAACTTTAAGCAGCATTCACAACAGAATACGACATGCATGGAAGGAAAAAAGAAAGAATTTTCCTACCTACCCATCACAGGTATCTAAAAAAAGAATATGATAATGGACCTTTGGAAACGGCCGAGCACGACACATACGAAATATTGCAGTCTCGGTTTGATTGAGACTGTTCATGAGTGGTAGTGAAATATGCTAGCTACCGCTCACGAACTCTAGCCTCGGGTTGAGCAGAACTCAATATTCATAAAATCAACAGCACAAAAGTTTAACCATCCCGAAGATGGCATGCATATGGCGGTGGACATGGAGTTATCCTTCTTTAACGTATTCCCCATGTCGTACGGCGTATGGTCCCAGTATCTAATAAAATGAAATGCCCCGAAGAGCGAAATAAACATAATGGAATTTAGTTGGGAGCAGCGGTTATGAAGCCTGCGTATAAAAAGCAGACAACATATCCTATGAGTGGTTAAACAATACCCAGAGCCTTTTATCGGCCGGAGTAGTGGAACCACCGAATAAAAAATTAAGTAAGAAAACAAAAGAAATTGAAAATGTACCACCGATAACTAACTATAAGTATCGGGCTCAGAGATCTCCAAAGATCGAATGAATAACAGTACTGACTGCAAGCGCGGGGAGACGTTTTACTACCGCCACACTGCACAAGCAACGCCACTGTGCTATAAAAAAAGAATATGATAATGGACCTTTGGAAACGGCCGAGCACGACACATACGAAATATTGCAGTCTCGGTTTGATTGAGACTGTTCATGAGTGGTAGTGAAATATGCTAGCTACCGCTCACGCCCTCTAGCCCCGGGTTGAGCAGAACTCAATATTCATAAAATCAACAGCACAAAATTTTAACCATCCCGAAGATGGCATGCATATGGCGGTGGACATGGAGTTATCCTTCTTTAACGTATTCCTCATGTCGTACGGCGTATGGTCCCAGTATCTAATAGAATGAAATGCCCCGAAGAGCGAAATAAACATAATGGAATTTAGTTGGGAGCAGCGGTTATGAAGCCTGCGTATAAAAAGCAGACAACATATCCTATGAGTGGTTAAACAATACCCAGAGCCTTTTATCGGCCGGAGTAGTGGAATCACCGAATCAAAAATTAAGTAAGAAAACAAAAGAAATTGAAAATGTACCACCGATAACTAACGATAAGTATCGGGCTCAGCGATCTCCAAAGATCGAATGAATAACAGTACTGATTGCAAGCGCGGGGAGACGTTTTACTGCCGCCACACTGCATAAGCAACGCCACTGTGCTATAAAAACTTTGGCTTTGGGCAAACTAAGACATTTTTAAGTGTGGAGATTCATTTTACAAAATGCATCAAAAGGAAAAACACTATAAGCATTTTAAAGATGATCTATCCTTCAAAAGCAAAATCGCTTAGGTTAGCGAGAAACAATTATGACCAATTATATTCATTTTTCAAATTCCAGACAAGTAACTGTAGCTTCCATTGAGACTGATTCACTAACATTACATATAACCTGAGCCGTTATATGTTGGTGACGAATACCTCTTGTATTTGACTTTAAATTTTAATCAAATGCGCAGGCAGTATATCCAACGTTATTTCTGCACCCAGCACACTAGTGTCTAAATACAAAGACCATCCGCAAATCAAACCTAAAAAAGCATACAAGATTGTGTGGACATGCCGTAAAACACCATTCACTCATTCATTCGTAACGAGACATCCATGGATTATGCTTTCACTGACCCATAACGTGTATTACCCCTTACCCATTACGTGGTCCAGCCTTAATTCCATTAAGCGATGGAAAATATTATATTAGCAGGAATTTATTATGGATAGTTTGACAATAAAACATGTTTACAAACATTTTTTCAGTAAAAAATGTGATAGCCTGTTTAAAATTGCTTATTAAATGTTTTAATTTTACAATATGCAAACTTTTTAAGCCGACATTAAGATTTTACCCCAGCCAAGCCCGTTTTCGCTTCTTGGAGAAGGGGTTGGATGGGGTATGAAAGTTAAAACTCGGACCAGATAATGTTTAACTGTTATTTTGCTGTACCGTCTAATTATAATACAATAGGGCACAATCTCAATAATAGAATGTTTCTAAAAAAAAAAAGGAAAAAAGCTCTACTTGCTATATGGAGACTGTGGTTGGGGTGGGGATGGAAAAAAATAGTTTTTTCCCTGCATTGAGCAAAATGGCAGTCGAACATACAATAACTGCAAGTTTATCAAGTTGTACCCATATAGAGGGGCCCCTTTATGCAAGAGTACACAATCCGTTTTGTATATGTTGTGCCTCGAGTCCCTAAATGGCCATACCAAATAAGAAACAAATCCGTTCACATTTGGGCAAGATATGTATTAGTTTGTGGTTTTTTTACCTAATTACCCACTAGGGTGCCCGAGCATATGGAGACAAAATACGAAAATGTATTGTGCATCTACACATCCTTAACTAAGAAATACACCATACATAAACTTGAAATCTGAAAGGGTATAGAGGGAGTTAGCGTCACAAGGAGGAAACTCCGTAATAGTAAATTACTGCAAGTTGTACTCATGTAGAGGGGCCCATTTATGCAGGAGGACAAACACGTCTATATATGTTGTGCCTCGAGTCCCGAAATGACCATACCAAATTAGAATCGAATGCATTCACATTTGGACAAAATATGCAAGATATTTTTGCGTGTTTTTTTCACTATATTAGCCCCTAGGGGCCCCTAGCAGATGGAGCCAAAATTCGAAAACTTATTGCGCATCTACACATACTTAACTAAGAAATACATCACACATGAACTAAATATCTCAAAGGGTATATCTCAAAGGGTATAAAAGAAGTTAGTGTCACAAGGCGTAAACTCTGTAATTTAAATTACTGCAAGTTCCCCCAAGTTGTACCTCCGTAGAGGGGCCCTTTAAGCAAGAGGTCAAAACCCATTTTATATATGCAGTGCCTCGAGTCCTTAAATGACTATACCAAATTAGAATCAAATGCATTCACATTTGGACAAGATATGCATTTTTTGTGTTTTTTAAATGATTACTCTGCGGGGCCACAGCGGATTGAGCCGACAAACGAAAACGTGTTGCGCGACTACATATCTTTAATTAAGGAATACACCACACATGAACGGCATAGAAGGGTCAAATAAATGAAGGTGCTAGTGTTCACAAGGAAGAATATGGCACTTTTCAGCAAATCAAGGGCCATAACGCCGGTGAACCTAATCCGATATGACTGGTTTTCATCGATATAAAGACCCTGGCAACGTTTGGTAAAGATCCGTTAACGTCGCAAGCCCAAAGCTTGTAGTATAATTACTGCAAGTTTCCCAAGTTATACCCGTGTAATGGGGCCCCTTTATACATTAGGTCAAAACTCGTTTTAAATCAGTTGTGCCTAGAGTCCCTCAATGACCATACCAAACTAGAATCGTTACCATTCACATTTGGACAAGATGGGCAATTTCTTTGCCATTTTTTACAGAATTACCCCTTAGGAAAAAAATCCAACAGGCTGAGCCAAAATCCGAGACCTCATTGCGCATCTACACATCCTAACTAAAAAATACACCACAAATGAACTTTAGATCTCAAAGATATAGAAGGAGTTAGTGTCACAAGGCCGAAACTCTGTAATAGTATATCATTACATGCTCCCCAAATTGTACCCTGTAGATGGGCCCCTATAAGCAGTAGGACAAAACCCGTTAGTGTCTCACCCACATAGTGAGTAGCTGTCTCGCCCACATATTGTGTAGCGAGACATAGCAGTCACTTTTCCGACGGCGGCTACATTTTAAATCAACTATATCTCAATAACCCCTGCTCGAATTTTTCTGAAACTTTGTCAGATGCTTTGTTGTGTCAAGGGACATCACGTAATTCCAAAATTATGAAGGTCACGGTTATGTTTTGCGTTATTTTCCCAAAACTTAACCTTGGTTGGGTAATTTAACCTTGGTTAGGTAACTTAACCTCAGTTAACTGTATGTGATTGCCTCATTTTCTTTGTTTGATACTTGGTCAAATGTATTGTTGGCATTGGTGGACATCACTGAATGACAAGAATTACAAAGGTTTTGCTTATTTCCCCAAACTTAACATTGGTTAGGTAACTTAAACTTGGTTAGGTAATTTAACCTCGGTTAACTTTATGTGATTGCCTGACTTTATGTCTTTGATACTTGGTTATATGTAAGGTTGGCATTGGTGGAAATCGCTGAACGACAAAAAATACCAAGGTCAAGGTCACGTTTGGCGTTATTTACCCTAACCATCAGTTGCAGACCGTGAGCCATACACATTTTTGTTACCATCTCAAGGGACAAATTCTTACTAGTACCATGTTATTGAGTACCTTGTAGAGAAACAAAACATTCATGATAGTAGTGTGAACAGGGTAGTCTCTATCATCCAAACTCACTCAAGCTGACTGCGAGCGCTAGCGAGCGTCTGGACTCACTGTTCCTTAAAACAAATTGACCGATAGACGGCGCCAACCGTCAAAACTGACTGCGACGTGACGTCATGTTGATTGCAACATCAAAGTGCACGTTAAATTACGCGCAACATTAGTTCCAATGGGATGTGTGAACGCACTTATTAAATATACAATAAACTTCGTTTTATTGTAGTGTCTCTAAAAACATAATATAATCTTACAAAATCATGTTTAAAATTTAATTTTTAGCATTAATCGTGATCCGCTGACTATGTTTGGAGTAATTTTATTGCACAACATTGCGCGTAACGTCACGTATTTTTTGACGCCGTCGTGACGTAGGGGGTGATTCCCACAGATTTCCATAACAAACTGAAGTTGACCAATCAGAGGCTGGTTATTTGTTTTTGTCCACACCTCGTTTTGATGTCAAATATTTTAAAGAAGCTTTACTCCAGACCATCGTTTGGACTTCTTTGAGAGAAGTCTCGCGAGAGGTCTGGATGATCGAGACTATGAACAGGGTAGCTGATTCTTGTTATTAGAGTTATCTCCCCCTTTTAAGAAAAACTCTTGTTTCTTTAAAAAATCGTTTTCGCTGAAACTAGAAGAGCTACAGGTCTAATATTTTGCATGTATTATACATGTAGGGTCCTCTACCAAGTATTTATAAAATGGTAAACTAAGGGTCAAATATGGCCCAGCCCCGGGGGTTAACATTTTTTCATACAGTTATATAGGAAATCTTTAAACTTAAATAATTTTCTCTAAAACTGTAAGAGCTAGAGGTCCCATATTATGCATGAAGCATAAGCTTATGGTCCACTAGCAAGTTTGTTAAAATGTTCACCCTAGGGTCATATCTGGCTCCGGCCCACCAGGGGTCATATATTTACATAGAGTCATATAGAAACATCTTTAAAATCTCTTCTTTAAAAAAAACAAGAGCCAGAGGTCTATTATTTTGCATATTGTACAAGCTTATGGTTCTCTACCACTTTTGTTCAAATCGTGACGCTGTGTCCAACTATGACCCGGTTCTGGGGTTATTGAATTGAACTGAACTGGGTTTTAAGGCGCACCAACACATGAAAGGTTATATGGCGCCTAACAGGCATGAACATGCCAGGCTCATCCTCCATGTACATCGAGATAAAATATGGAGAATGGGCCTAGGACCTTCTCACCCTGAACTGCAGAGTTGCTGCAAATTCTATTGTAGACACTCCATTTACGCTGTAGCCACGTTTATTGTTTTCTGCCACTGCTCTTAGTGATGTGAGCGGGATGGCACCTGAAACAATGCAGGGGTCATGATGAAGACCTTTAATGAGCATGAACAAAAATGACAAAATGAATATGAATGGGGGGGTCATACCACTCTGGGGTGGGGGGGGAGGGGTCTGGGGTTAAAGTTTTACAAAGAATTATATAGGAAAGTCCATAAAAATATTCATTTCTGATACTACAAGAGCTAGAGGTCTAATACGATGCATGTAGCATAAGAGTATCGATCTTTGCCAATTTATTTGGTTCAAATTGTGATCTTATGGTCAAATTTCGCCCGGTCCCAGGGTCACATATTTACATAGAGTTATGCATGAACGTCTATAAACATCTTCTCTGAAACTACAAGACCTAGAGGTGTAATAAGCTATATGTAGCTTAAGATTATTGTCCTGTACCAAATAAGTTAAATGGTGTCCCTCTTGAATCAAGCCTGGAATCAATTTTGGCCTTGTCCCGGGGGTCACGCTATAACATTGAATTATATAGGAAAACATATTCAAACAGCTTCTGATACTTCAAAAGCTAAATAATAGTTCGTATGTACCATAAGCTTATGATCCTCTACCTAGTTTGTTCAAATGGCGACACTGGTGTCAAATATGGCCACTGCGGGGGTCACAGTTTTACAGATTTATATAAAGAAATTGTTAATGTTTCTTAAAACATGAGAGCACTTTGAGAAAGGCGAGTGGGTCTCTTGTTTATGGCTTGAAGTTTTACACTTTTCATAAAATCACTTCAAAAGTTTTAAGCTAACTGAAATATTTAAAGAATGTGACTTTTGATAAGGTATTCCATTATGAAGACTTAACCATGTTTACAAATCGCATATTGAATAAAACCACGAACTAAAATCACAAAGTATATCACTGCATTTTCGACAAATTGCAAAAAAAAAACAGACAGAAAAAGAAAAAGCATTTTACGGTTTAACTGTTGATATTTAGGTGTTTGTTATACAAATTTTAAAATAACCTCCAAATTATGACAAAATTACACTACAAAAACAGTTTATCAAAACTCTATCCAGGTGTTCATCTCATATAATAATGCATATGTGTCGCTTAAAAGTATATGTTTATTCATGGGGTTTTGTAATATCTGTAACTGAATAAGTGAATTATCCAAAACAAAATTGTCTGGCTGGTTAAAGCTTTTTATATTGAATCTATATAGTTTTGATTCTCAAACGATGTAAGTTATGTATATACCTCGTGGTCAGTAGGTTTAGAAACGATGTACATATGTTGTAAAATGTGGCTGTTGTTGGCGGGATAGCTACGTTAACTGCAGTAGAACCTGTATGTCGAATATAGCTTTTAGAGTAAACATCAGTAAACTAACCGTGATCACTAAATGTAATCTATCTCGATGCACTGGGTACCGATTCTTATCTGGAAGCGTTTATATATTTTTTATATCTTATATGTATGTTATATTGTCACATTAAGTTCTATTATTTAAATCAGATACTATGAACTGAGTATTCATAATTGTCCTGTTCTATCCCGAGGCATTAATTGCCAAGTTTATCAAAACAGCAATGAGCTGGGCACATATAAGGCTTGCAGCCAGTGCATTTTGTCGGTGAGTTCTTGGGCAAGACACTTTTACCCTCGTCCGTCGGATGGAGACGTAAACCAGGCGATCCCGTGTATCGCTTGTTTTTTTTTCTCCCATCATGTTAAAGAAACATAAGTGTCTATTCGTCAGTAGGGCAGGTTCCTAAATGCATATATATCCAACCCCACACCCCCCCCCCCCCCACCCCCCACCCCACACCCCCAACACACACACTCCCTCTCTCTCTCTCTTCATTGGCAATACACCTTTTTTAGGTAATACCCCCACCCTCCCCCAACACACACTCCCTCTCTCGCTCTCTTCATTGGCAATACACCTTTTTTAGGTAATAATCATTCCACTTGCACGCGCAAAAATAGGGTTGATGCTTACTATCCTAGGTTAATTCCACACCCTAAATCAAGTACGGAGAACATCACAACCTATGTTTAGATAAATATCCTAAGCAGGTGATATTGTAACAACTGCACCAATACTAACAAATAGTGGGGTTCCCGGGAAAGAATATGACCACTGCATATCCAGGCATAGGGGTAAAATTTCCCCGAATTCATGTTAATTTTGTCATTTTTGTTCATTATTTTCATCATGAAACCTGTATTGTTTCAGGTGCTACTTCAGTGGTGGCAGTGATCGTGGCTCCAGCGAAAATTGAGTGTTTACTAGAGAATTTGCAGCAACTCTGCAGTTCTGTAGGTAAGAAGAATCTAGGCACATTCTGCAAATTTGTATCTAGATGTTAATGAAGAGTGAGCCGGGTCGAATGTTTATTCCTGTTGGCGCCATATAACATTTTTGTGATGGTGCGCCGTAAAACCCCAATTCAAATCAATTCATCTTCGTCGATTCTTTTTTCAGTAACACAAAAATGGTTCGTGCAAATGCATATACTACTATTTTTACATTTCGTATGCAGAATTCTTCATTGTGTTGTAGAGGGCTGGCGTGGCGCAGTCGGTAGCGCGGCGGATTTGTAACCGGATGCCCCGGGTTCAATCCTCCGAGGTGCCACTGAGTTCCGTCGGTGTGTTCTTGGGCAAGACACTTTCCCTTAGCCTCGTCCGTCGGATGGGGACGTAAACCGGGCGGTCCCGTGTATCGGTCTATCCTCCGAGCACGTAAAAGAACCATAGGAATCTATTCGATAATAAGAGTAGGGCAGGTTCCCGGATTCCTATGTATCCTTCCCCTCTCTCTGGGGTGGCTCTAAATAACCTATACTGTGTTGATGAGCCGTTAAACAACATTCAATTCAATTCAATTCATTGTGTTGTATATGGGTGGGGCAATTCAGGTGTAAAAATCCTTAAAATATGCATACATTTTAATTAAAAAATATTAAAATAGACAACTTTTAAGATTTTGCGTTGCAATATGCAATGTTTAATCAGTGAAGTAATAAGATTACTTCACTGGTTTAATTCATGTATTTATGTGTAATACATAATCCAAATGTGTAATCATAATAAGTATTGCCATGACGCATACACCTAAAAAAAGACTTTTGTTAAAAAAAAAAAACGTTAAACCGCACAATTCCTTTATCTAGAATCCTTTGGACTATGTGTCGTCTGTGCAATATATGTATATATCAGAACATGTTAATACTAGTTATGTTGCAGTTACTTTGAGGAAGTCTTATACTTCCAGTATGGCATGCGTCTCAACTTATCAGGCTTACTGAACACATATGTGCAATGCCATGGACATTGCTTAGTACTTAATTTCATCAATATATCATAACAATCTCTTATTCATATTATATTATTATTTAAATCATGTAGAAAGGTTGTTGATTCTTACAAGTTTACACATATATTGTAAAAAATATTAACTAAACTAAATGCATAAAAATGTGTCAATAGTGGGTTGGGTAAATTGACTTCTAATTTGAAGCAAAATAGAGATTTTAAACTGAATTCAGTGCTAAAAAAGAGCTTATTTACTCAATGAATTGTAAACTTAAGTGCATCTTTAACAAGAGCTGTCGGAGAACAGCGCAGATCGACTATTCGATTTTTCGGAGAATAATAAATTTATAGCTAGTATATACCATCAGAAAACAAGGCTACAACAATGTGTGGTGGGGTTGGGAGCACAACATAACTATGTGTAAGAATTGACCAAAACTACACAGAAATATGTAAAAAATAATAATTAAAAAATCGAGTTTTGAGTGGGGTGCGGGGTGGGGGTGGGAGAGAGGCGGGGGTGGATGGTGGGGGGAGTAGGGGTGGTGAGGGCAATATATATGTGTAAGTAGCTATGTAATCATTCACCAAAACAACACAAAAATATGAAGGAAAAAAAAAGTTTGAGTGGGGATGGGGGAGAGGCGTGGGGTGGGGAGGGCAACATGTGTAAGAATTGACTAAAACAACAAAGAAATATGTAAAAAAAAAATCAAGTGGGGCGGGGAGAAAGGCGGGGGTGGTGGTTAGGGGGGGCGGGGGTGGTAGGGGGAGGGGGCAACATATATGTGTAAGAATTGACAAAAACAACACAGAAATATGTAAAAAAAAAAAAAAATAGTTTCAAGTGGGGTGGGGTGGGGGGAGAGCGGGGGGGAGAGGCGCGAGTGAGTTGGGCGCGGGGGGGAGGATGCAACATATATGTGTAAGAATTTACTAAAACAACAAAGAAATATGTTAAAATTATAGTGTGGTGTGGGGGAATGAGAGGCGGGGGTAGGTGGGGTGGGGGCGTGGGCGGTGAGGGGGCAACATATATGTGAAAGAATTGACAAAAGCAACACAAAAATATGTAAAAAAAAAGTTTCAAGTGGGGGTGGGGTGTTGGGGAGAGCGGGGGAGAGGCGGGAGTGGGTTGGGGCGGGGGAAAGGGGCAACATATATGTGTAAGAATTGACTAAAACAACAAAGAAATGTGTAAAAAAAAAATCAAGTGGGGGGAGGGGGTGGGGGGAGACGGGGAAGGTTGCAACATATATGTGTAAGAATTGACAAAAGCAACACAGAAATATGTAAAAAAAAAAATATAATAGTTTCAAGTGGGGGTGGGGTGGGGTGGTGTTGAGGGGTGGAGCGGGGTGAGGGTGAGAGGCAGGAGTGGGATGGGGGTGAGGGGCAACATATATGTGTAAAAATTGACTAAAACAACAAAGAAATATGTAAAAAAAAAAAAAAAAAAAAAATATCAAGTCTGGGGCGGGGTGGGGGGTGGGGGTGATTGGGTGAGAGGTGGGGGTGGGGTGGTGGGGGCAGGGAGGGTTGCAACATATATGTGTAAGAATTGACTAAAACAACACAGAAATAAAAAAATAAAATAAAAAGTGTGGGGCGTGGTGGGTGGGGTCATGGGGTGATTTGGGCGGGGAGGGTTGCAACATATATGTGTAAGAATTGACAAAAGCAACACAGAAATATGTAAAAAAATAAATAAAAGAGTTTCAAGTTTCGGGCGGGGTGGGGGGTGGGGGTGGGGTGATGGGGTGAGCGGCGGGGGTGTCATGGTGGGGGCGGGGAGGGTTGCAACATATATGTGTAAGAAATTACTAAAACAACACAGAAATATGTAACAAAAAATAAATAAAAAAAGGTGTGGAGGGGAGTGGGGGCGGGGGTAGAGGGGGAGGAGGGAGCCCATGCCCCAATATGGGCGAAGTAATAAGATGCATAATGCTATAACAAATCCCAAACCAAAATTATAGATACATACATGCTTACATGCAAACCTAGATCTGCCTTTATTGCACATGTTATGGGCCTTCACAATTTGGGTTCCATTGGAGCCCAGAATTTGCAGAAGACAAAATTACTTATCCAACCCTTTACAACATACTATAAGGAAACCAATTCCAAAATTTAGTTCAGCTAGGACAAAAAATGTAAGAGATATAGACCTGTAAACACAGCTTACACGCAAAATTTGATGTGAAACAGACATATATTAAGGGTTCCATGGGAGCCCAGGGGTTACAGGAACCAAAATTACTTAAGCAGCCCTTACGATAATGCTATAAGGAAGCTAATTGCCAAATTTGGTTGTGCTAGGGTAAGAATTGTAAGAGCTATAGACTTGTAAACACAGCTTACACGCAAAATTTGATGTGAAAAGGGGCACATTTTATGGGCTATCATAATTTGGGTTCCATGGGAGCCCATGGGTTACAGGAACCAAAATTGCTTATGCAGCCCTTAAGATAATGCTACAAGGTAGTCCATGAACAAATTTGGTTGTGGTAGGATAAGAAATGTAAGAGATATAGACTTGTAAACACAGCTTACACGCAAACCTTGATGTGGGACGCCGACGCCGACACCAACGCCGACGCCGACGCCGACGCCGACCCCGGGGTGATTACATAAGCTCTCTTATTCTTCGAATAGTCGAGCTAAAAAGTACATCAATAATTACTCACACAAGCATGACATTCAAAAATGAACATCAAAAACTTATATGAAAGCGCTACAATGATAACCTATTATTGTTCGATTTTTTTTATGTAAGCTACCTGTTCCAGATTGCTATCATGGAAAAATGTAATCTATATACATTGCTCTTTTCAAAAAGTGATGGTAGAATTTGTCCCTTGAGTTGGTAACAATATCGAAAAATTTGGGTCCTGGCTCAAGGCCTATTGGCTAGGTAAGTTAACCTCAGTTACCCTTTTCTGATAACTTTAATTTCTTTGTTTGATACTTGATCATATGTATTGTTGGCATTGGCGGACATCACTGAATGAAAAATTATCAATGTCAAGGTCATATTTTTCGTTATTTTCTTTTATTGCGTTATTAACCTTGGTTAGGTAACTTAACCTCAGTTAGTTTTATGTGATTTATATATATATTTAAAGTACTTAATTTTTTCAACTTTGGAGAACGTTTTATATCATGGATAAAGGTTTTATATAAAAATGCCAAATTGGCTGTTAATCAAGGGGAAACCTGTCATCGTTTTTCAACATCGGAAGGGGCTGCCGTCAGGGGGACCCCTTATCACCTTATATTTTATTTTGTGCGCTGAAATACTGGCGATATGATAAGAAATAATAATTAGATTAAAGATATTACTATAGAGAATGTAGAAATTAAACTTTCGCAATATGCAGATGATACATCTGTCCTTTTGGATGGATCTGATACATCCCTGAATGAAACACTATCAGACCTACATAAATATTCTGGTTTAAACTTAAATTTTGACAAAACACAAGTGGTATGGATAGGGAAGAAAAAATACAGTTCAGATACAATCAAAACAAAATGGAAACTTACCTGGGGAAAAGATAAGTTTAAGTTACTAAGAATACATTTTTAATGTCAACTTAGGTAAAATGATAGAATTCAACTATAATGATAAGATTTTAAAAATCCAAAATACAGTAAAGATATGAAAGCGGAGATATTTAACGCCACTTGGCAAAATCATGGTTATAAAAACACTGTTACTTTCTATTTTAAATCATATATTTATATCTCTTCCAAACCCTAATGAAAACATAATCGCAAAAATTAATAACACATTTTATGATTTTTTATGGGAAGAGCCTACACAAATCTAAAAAAAACACAGTTAAAGTTAAACAATATTCTGAAGGCGGTCTCAAAATGATAAATCTGAAAGTTTTCATACTTAGTATTAAATCAACCTGGTTAAGAAGACTCATAACTAATGAGGGGACTTGGAAGCAGCTTGTTGAAAACCTAATAGACATTAAAAAAATAACATATTTCGGTAAAGATTACTGTGTAACATTAATAAAAAAAATAAAAAACAGTTTCTGGATTGATGTGCTAAATTCATATGCTAAACTTATTGAGTATAGTATACCAAACTCACCAGAAGAATTTGGGTCAACCCCAATATTCTATAATAATAATATTCTGATTGGCTCTAAGCCTTTCTTTAATAAAATATAGTATAGGAATGGCATCAGGTTTATAAATGACCTTATCAAGGAAAATGGTGATTTTTACTCTTTAACTGAGCTTGAAGAAAATACAGGTATTAAAACAATTTTTCTAATGTATGAAGGCGTAGTAGCTGCCATTAAAACATTTAAGAAAAGGTTACAAAATTGTACAATTAAAAAAATAGAAAATCCAATTCTACCTGCGAATATTAAACCACTCATCAAAAACAAGAAAGGTTGCACTGATATGTACTTTATTCTTAACAGAAATAATGAAAGTCCAACATCAAAAGCTAAATGGGAACAGATTTATGATATTAATAAAGAAGCATGGAAAAACATGTATTCGTCCCCTTTCAAAATAACTACTAGCACAATACTACAATGGTTATAAACAAGGATTAATCATCGGCTTCTTTCAACACAGCATTATCTGCACAAAATAAAAAAAGCAGAAAACCCTTATTGTCACTACTGCCACCAGGACGAGACTATTGTTCATATGTTGTGGACCTGCCCTTCAACTCAGACCTTTTTAATACAGATAAATACACTCTGCTAATCAAAAAATATATATCTGAAGCTATCAGAGCATGCATTTATTTTTAACATAGGTAAAGAACAATCAACTGTAGAGCTACAAATTGTCATAGAAATTAAATATGACTGACTTTCTTCAAAACGACTGAAAACAACGCTCTCTGTTACTCCAATGATATACAGACTTCGTTATTTATACGAAACGCATAAACAAATCGCAATCAGAAACAATCAACTAGAAAGTTTTGAAAATACATGGAGCAATTTGTTTTCCCATCCACCCCTATAATATTTTATAATGAACCAAGACACTGTCTGTTGTGTATATATGTGTATATATGTGTATATATGTATATATATGTGTGTGTATGTGTATGTATGTATATACATGTATATATGAACTATATATATATTGTTTATTAAACAGTAATTTATACAACTTTATAATTAGATGGGCTAGTGGACGGCAATCAACATGTAGTTTAAAGAGTTTTTCTCTTTTCTTTTTTTTAACACCTCCCCTGCCTCAACCATCTAATACATGTATCTATTCTATATTATCATTTTATGATGCTGAATTGTAAATATATATGTATGTGTTTAGTAAATGAATATTACATGATGTAAAATATTGTAAGGTGTGGCAAGGGATGGTCCTCCCCGAACCTTGCTTCACCTATTGACGGGGAGATTAAACGGGTCGTCAAAAGACGGCTCAAAAAAAAAATAAAAAAAATTATGTGATTGTCTCACTTTATGTCTTTGATACTTGGTCATATGTATTGTAATACCCCGCTAAACGAAGTTTTGGGGTATACTGGTTTCACCTTGTCCGTCTGTCCATCTTTCTGTCTGTAGATGCAACATTGTCCACTCCATAACTCCTCTCCCCCTGAAGCAAATCTCATAAAACGTCATGAGTGGACTGCCTGTGATGGGAGGATGACCCCTATTTATTTTGAGGTCAGTAAGTCAAAGGCCAAGGTCAAAAATGACCTGATACTGAAAAAACTTGTCCACTCCATAACTCCTCTCATAACTCCTCTCCTTCCCTTCCCAAGCAAATCTCATGACACTTCACAGGTGAACTGCCTGTGGTAAGAGAATGACCTCTATTTACTTTGAGTTCAGTAGGTCAGTAGGTCAAAGGTCAAGGTCACCGGAACTCCTCTCCCCCTGAGGCAAATCTCATACTTATTCGGTGAACTGGTTGTGGTGAGAGGTGGCCCCTGTTGGTTTCGAGGTCGGTAGATCAAAGGTCAATGTCATCAGCACCTGATAATGGAAGACCTTGTCCGCTCCATAACACCTTTCCCCCTGAGGCAAATCTCATGAAACTTCATAGGTGAACTGCATGTGATGAGAGGACAACCTTAGTTAGGTAACAACCTTGGTTAGGTAACTTAATCTCAGTTAACCTTTTGATTGCCTGACTTTATGTTTTTGATATTTAGTCATATGTATTGTTGGCATTGGTGAACATCGCTGAACGACAAAAAATTCCAAGGTCAAGGTCATACTTTGCATTATTTTCCCGAAACTACACCCTGGTTAAACCACTTAACCTCAGTAACTTAACTTCTTATGACTAATTAACTTTTATTTGTTTGATACTTGGTCATATGAAGTGTTGTCTTTGGTGGATATCATTTAAGCACACATTTAATAAAATATTTTCATGCGGTTCGCCCCTCAGACCGAGGTCTTGCTTTATATGACGTGCCTCGAGATCCTAAATGACCATACAAAATTAGAATCAAATCCATTCATGGACAAGACATGTATTTTTTTGTGATTTTTTACCCGATTACCCCCAAGGGGGCCCCCAGTGGGCGGAGCCAAAATCCGAGACCTTGTGCATCCCCTTGGGTCACAAAAAAAGAAAATTATAAAAAGGGTAAACCTCCACTGGGATTTGAACCCACGACCCCAGATACCCAATACAGCATATTGCATATTTAAGAAAATCAAGGGCCATAAGTCAATTGTTACCGGTCCGATCTGGCTGATTTTCGAACTTGTCCGAGCTTTCATTGATATTAACAATTTCGCAAAATTGTGTAAAGATCAAAAAATAAATGAAGGTGCTAAAGTGTTCACAAGGCAGAATACAGCTTTTATCAGCAAAACAAAAAAGGGGCCATAAGTTAGGCAGGTGACACTAAAGTTTCTCATTAAATCTGGCTGCTTTTCGAGCTCATCTGAGCTTTCATTGATATTAACAATCTGTGCATGTTTGGTATAGATCAAATAATAAATGAAGGTACTAAAGTGTTCAGAAGGCAGAATATGGCATTTTTCAGCAAATCAAGGGCCATAACTGCGGTGAAACTAATCCGATCTCGCTGGTTTTCGAAAATGTTCGGGCTTTTATTTATATTAACAATCTACGCAAGTTTGGTAAATATCAGGTAATAAATGAAGGTGCTAGAGTGGTCACAAGGCAGAATATGGCACTATTCATCATAACTCATAACTCAGTTGAAACTAATCCGATCTGGCTGGTTTTTGAATTTTCCCAGCTTTCATCGATATAAAGACCCTGGCAAAGTTTGGTTAAGATCCGAATAATAATAAGAAGGCGCTATCGTGTTTACAAAGCAAATGTTAATGACGGACGACGGACGAAGGACAACTCACCTAAGCTCTGCTGGCCTTCAGCCAGTATAGCTAAAAAAAAAAGGCCTTCAGCCAGTATAGCTAAAAAAGAAAAAAAGAAAAAAAAATCTAAAATAACTCAATGATTTCGAACAAACAGTCCATTCAATAATCACATTGTATGTATACGGCAGACGTCAGTGAGATTTATCCCAGATGTAGGCCTACTGTAAGCCGATGTACCTTTCTGTAACATGAGATTGTAAATAATAACATATTTGATCTGGTGTTCTGTTCTGTTATGGTACGTCGTGAGAACTTATTATTTACTTCCATCTAACAATTTCTAAAGATTTGTTGTCTTATATTACTTCAACATCATTATCATGATTATCCGTGTTTTTACTTACGTCCTTTATAACGGCTTTCTATTCTCTGGCTGTATGACAGAGAAACTAAGCACAAACAGCACCATACCCCACCCATCACTGCAGTCATGGTCATCTAAAGTAAAGAAATAAGTAAGAATAAGTAAGAAGTCGGTAAGAAATAAGTAGGAAGTCAGTAAGAAATAAGTAAGAGGTCAGTAAG
>JAWPHD010023392.1:0-22219 GCA_037043455.1 Cyrtodaria siliqua | reverse complement strand
GATTATTGATATCACGAAACAAAACACATTTACAGTTGAAATGTTAATTAGGAATAAAGGCATATGATGTCACAAACACAAAACGGGTTGACAAAAGGTCTACCGCCTTGGAAACGTCAGTGGCAAAAACGGATAACGGGGGTTTAAACCAGGTTCTAGGGTGCACCAAACCAAACCACACACTTAACCTACTGTCATCCCAATAAAACGGGACAGCGTATATAAAGAACTTCCCACCATGAACTATTCTCGAACCAACAAGGCAGCATTAATAGGCAATATAAGTAAAACACAAACTTAACTGGTCTTTGGGACCAACGAGCCCAATATAGGAGGCTTTGAAGAAGAATACCGCTTAAGCCGGTGCTAAGGGGCGTGAGAGGTGTAGCTTCTTTCATTACTTCTCATGAACAGACTCAATAAACCGAGTCTGCTGCTTTATTCTCTTAATTGTGTTTGTTGCTCTCAAAGGATCACTTTTATCAGTATTTATTAGGATGCTTGTGTATATTTCCTTACAAAAAACACAATAGCCTAGAAAGATACAAAGAAGGTACTCATTGACTTGGCAGAAACCAGAGCAACAAGAGAATAAAATAAGGGGATAAGACAAGATTGCAGACAAATATCAAAGGTCACCGTCCTTTTGGGTTTTAGGTAGACGTCATCATAGACGTTAACAAATTTAACAAAGATAGTATGAAAGTGATCATGACCAAGGATCTTACGAAGTTTGTAAATCACGTTACAATAGAAGTCATAGAAGAGTTCTTAAATTGCTTTTATATTTGGAAAAAAGATCATGTTTACGATAATAACATTTTGCAAAGATTTTACGAAGTTTATGGTAACGGTAGCCTTGATGAAGTAGCTTTTTAGTTATACAAATATTACGAATATTAAAGTCCTCAACTCGAGTACAATCTCTAGAAAAACGATAATCTCAGACAATAGGCCCCATAAGAAGTTGCACGGGGAACATCCCCATCTAAAGGGGATAATTAACAATATCAAAATTAAAATCATCTCTCTTTTCATATATTTTGCTAATTATTTGACCATTTTCAATAGAGAAATGTAAATTGAAGAAGGGAATCGTTAGTTCAGTAATATTAGCATTGTTAAGTTCTTTAGGATATATATTAAAGTATGTTTAGAAAATCTCTGACGTGATCAGACTCCTTGTCAATATGGGGTCGGAGAACATGCTCCGTATAGCTTTGAATAAGGAGAAAGTGACATATAAAGGATCTGTTCGAATTAAAATGTTGTCTGCTTCCTCTGTCAGCTTAAAGCTACACAATCCCGATAAAATAATACAATTTCAAGTTTGTTTAAACATAAGAACGCCTATATATGAAGTTCTTTGCTGGATGTGTTGTATACATTGTTTAGGCTGGTATATTGTCATAGCGTATATCGAGGCATTTGCATAATAGGCGTGATAAACGCTTCGGTAACTTTGAAATTGTACCACCCAGCGATTACGGGTATATAAGCCTAAACGTTTATATAGCAATTTGCTCAGATATCCGATAACTACAACTGTTCAACTCGATGAGGATACCCAATAGCGTGCAATGTAACCATATACTTGTTTGTAATGTTGAACGGAAGGGAACAAGTAAAATGCGTAAGACATAAAGTAAATACATCACTATGTAGAGAATTACAAACACTTACCCGCATATTCCACACATGTTCCATATATTGTATATACTTATTTTCTATAATATCCTTGAAATAATCCAAAATCACACACGTATTATACATGTATATATATATATACAGAGAGCGTGTATCGGTAGCCAATAGTATGTAACGTGAAATACATGCTCAAGTGTTGACTCGCGATAGGGAGAAATTATTGTTTACAATGAGACACTTGAAGCATACTGTTCAAATTAAGTTAATATATGGACTTTTCTTTTGTTGGAAAAAGACCAGCAATATTATTTCTCGCAAATCGTAAATTTCAGGATGTGGGGAAGGGGTATACACATGAAGGTCGCCCATCCGTCTATCCTTCAGTTACACTTTTCAATTCCGGAGCTACTTGGGAAAATAATAAGAGTCACAATTCGTAAAAAAAAGAAGAGCGTTCTTGCGTGCGAGCTTTTGTGGGTGCGTGCGTAAGCCGTGCTTGTGTGCGTGCTAGTATGCACATGTTTGTTAATATTTAAATCTGATGAATTTGAAAGGCATTTGAATACTACTTTTTCATAAAAAAGAAATTCAATAAAAAAATGTTTTAAAAAGTGCTAAGGCCTTGGCTAGAACCCCGTCCGCAACGGCGAAAGCATACTAAGACAGCGCGTTAACCTACTGCACTACGGAGGCCGATTAACAATGTCGTATTAATTGTTATTTTACATAAATATGCTCAATCTGTGCTAACATCACGGTGGATAAACGTAACGGACCATGGCTGCTCAAAACTGCGTTACCTTGATCCTGGTTGTGATTGTAACGGACCCTGGTTGGTAAAAACAGAGGGAAAATGGACACTGGTGTCAAAAAGTTAGAACATAAAGATATAGTATCGTATGTATAAGAAAACAACTTTATGCGACGGAACTTGTGAATATCTTATCCTTCGAAATACATTTTTCTTATGTACAACAAATGCAGAATAATTCCTAACAAGCTGAAACGAATTTACTCTTAACCGGTTGATACAAAGTTGATGACTTTAAAAAGCCAAAATTCCATATGTTCTCTCTGACTGATTTAATGTGATCCCAAATTGGTTTGCAACTGCTGTTGTTCAATAAAGATAACTGTTTAGTCTAAATATCTGCAAATATTTACATCATGTCTATATTTCAGAGCACCGGACCCTGGTTGCTTTGTAAAAAATGATTGAGATTCTGGCAACGGACACAATCTGTATCTTTGGCACCCGATCCTGGTTGATAGATTATTTTCTATATACCTTCAGGTTAAAGAAAAAACGACGATCGGGACTTTGGTTCCACCAAAACAAACAATTTAAAAAAAAACATCTGTTGGTTGCATGGTGTTTTCAGTCATCTTCAGCACATTTTAGGTTATACATGATGGTCGATTTTTTCGCGGAGGAGGCAGACCATCTACTTTTTCATAAGTAGGACAAGTACTGCATGCCTCATGACATCTGAGAACGAGCTGGATTCGTATCCACGACCGTAGCGGTGAACTTGAAACAGCGCCTCACACTCTGGACCACCGGTACTAAAATCATTCATGCGACAGCATGATGGAAAATAAAAAAAGAACAGCCCAATATTGAATTATTATATCTGTTATGAATGTAGAGGGTGTGATCTTGTTATAGTGATAGAATCTGGTGGTGAGTTTGGCTAAATGAGTCTATGTCGTACAAGGTACAAGACTAAACAAAGGTACTCCGGACCTACGTTCGTGTATATACGTTTGCGCCTTGAGATAATTCTCTCTTTACGACCTGTCTTCCGTCGACAGTACCCTAAAATAAACTATGAGCCCTCAATAGACATTAACCAAACTTACTTTCCCCGCAGCGCGCTGCATGACGGTTTCTGTCGCCGTTTTACACGACAATGACCTCAAACAGATTTAGCTCTACTGGCCTACGGCCAGCAGAGCTTATGGGATGGTGTGTTGTCCGTCGTCCGTCTGTCGTCTCGTCTGTCGTCTGTCGTCCGTTAACTTTTCATCAAACAATTTCTCCTCAGAAACCGCTTGACTAATTTTGACCAAACTTCACATGGATGATCCTTAGATGAATGCTTTTTAGATTTGTTAAAATTAAGTCAGCGCTACATCCAAGATGGCTACCATTACCATATATGGTCGAAACCTTAAAAAAATTCTTCTCCAGAACCGCTGGATAGATTTCAACAGTTTTTCTTTTAAAATGATTGCCAATGCTTATACTATCAAGTTTGTTCAAATAAAGTCCCCGGAGTTAAAAATGGCCGTGCCCCGGGGGTCCAAAGTTTGTATATTGAGGTTTTGCATGTTTTTCATATAGACATATAGGAAAAAACTTTTAAAAATCTTCTTCTCTAAAACCACAAGTCACAGAGCTCTCATGTATTACATTTAGCATCAGCTTATGGTCCTCTACTAAGTGTGTTCAAATGGTGACCCTGGGGTCAAATTTGTCCCCGCCCCGGGGGTCACAGTTTTACATAGACTTATTTAGGATTTGTTTTTTAAAAATCTTCTTCTCGGAAACTACAACAGCTAGAGGTTTGATATTTTGCATTTACTATAAGCTTATGGTCCTTTACAAAGTTTGTTCAAATGGTGACCCTCGGGTCACATTTGGCTCCGCCCCAAGGGTCACATGATTTACATAGACATGTATAGGGGAAAACTTAAAAAATCTTCTTCTCTGAAACTGCAAGAGCCAGAGGTTTAATATTTTGCCTTTGCTATAAGCTTGTGGTCCTCTACCAAGTTCGTTCAAATGGTGACCCATGGGTCACATTTGGCCCCACCCCGGGGGTCACAGTTTTACATAGGCTTGTATAGGGAAAAAAATCTTCTTCTTTGTAACCACATGGCACAGAGTTCTCATGTATTACATGTAGCATCTGCTTATGGTCCTCTACTAAGTTTGTTCAAATGGTGACCCTGGGGTCAAATTTGTCCCCACCCCGAGGGTCACAGTTTTACATAGACTTACAAAGGATTGTGATATTTTACATTTATTATAAGCTTATGGTCCTTTACCAACTTTGTTTAAATGGTAACTCTGGGGTCACAGTTGGCCCCGCCTCAAGGGTCACATGTTTTACATAGACATGTATAGGAAAAAAACTTAAAAAATCTTCTTCTCTGAAACTGCAAGAGCCAGAGGTTTAATATTTTGCTGTTGCTATAAGCTTATGGTCCTTTACCAATTTTGTTCAAATGGTGACCCTTGGGTCACATCTGGCCCCTTGGGTCACAGTTGTACATAAATTATTATTACTTTTTTTATATATATTTATTTTCTTTTTTTTTTATCCTTTTTTTATCCTTTTTCTTTTCTTTTTGTTTCCCCCTTTTTCTTCCTTCTTGATTTTAATTTTCTTTCCTTTTTTTTGATTTTATTAACTTGGAAAACTAGCCAGATCGGACCAGTAATGGCGGAGTTATGGCTATATTTTGCCTCTTTAAGACGATAGTCACTTGCTTCATTGATGTCATAAGAGCCATATTAGCCAGTAGAGCGTCCACAGGCCCTCTTGGGCCTCTTGTTATATTTGTAACCGGAAACCCCGGGTTCAATCCTCCGTGGTGCCACTAAGTTTCGTCGGTGTGTTCTTGGGCAAGACATTTTCCCTTAGCCTCGTCCGTCGGATGGGGACGTAAACCGGGCGGTCTCGTGTATCGGTCTATCCTCCGAGCACGTTAAAGAACCATAGGAATCTATTCGATAATAAGAGTAGGGCACGATTCCCAGCTTCCTATGTATCCTTCCTCTCTCTCTGGGGCGGCTCTAAATAACCTATACTGTGTTGATGAGCCGTGAATCATTATTCAATATTTTAAAAAAAAGTTTATTCAAAGGGAATTATCTTAGAGCACGCAGCTGTGTACACATTGTCTGCAAAAATCAAAAAATTAAAAAAAAAACAATACATAAAAAACAACGAAGACAAAAACAAACAAACGAAAAAGTAGGGGCGAGAGGATATAAGGATTCAGACTATATCATCAACATGTCAGCGTCAAATAAGATATAAAATAGTGGGGAAAAACGAATCACAGCGTATCTGGGAATAAAACAAGTTCATGAAATTTGCCCCGGGACAACACTAGCAACGGTTTAGCTAAGCCCCTAACAGGCAACAATTGTTTGATCATAACCAAAATACATCAATGAATAAAAAATCAAATATTACAAGTAATACAAATACAGCAATGTGAACAACTAATGACGTAGAGTATATACATGAGTGTTGGCATAATGTCGCATAGAGAGGCCACCGTTGTTGTACTTAACAAATAAGAAAAAAAAATATTTAGTTATTTTGTTTCAAATTAATATAAATAAAGTAATACATTTAACATCTCATATAGAAAAGCTTAGCTTTTCGTTTATAATCTCCGAATATTTATTGAAAATGTCAATTACAAGTTTTAAATAGGCATTTATCAATGGTAAACTTTGAATTCGCAAGTTTTCATTATTTTATACATATAATAGAAAACTCGTTAAATGTGAAAATCTTTAAAATATCTCAGCAGATTGTTTTTTCCATAAGTGACCCACGCATAAACCCCAACCAATTGAAAATGTCGCAGCTTTATCTTCCACCACTGATATCAGACCGAGATATTTCGAACAGGGGAACATATCTAGTCGTTTTTTCAGGATGTATGTTTTCACCTACCGACTAGGATCCTGTGTCAGAAGCAAACAGGATCCGGTGCCATGAGCAACCAGGATCCGTTACTTTGCAATGCACAAACAACTTAACGCTTCTGGCAATCGGTAGATATTATTATGTATTAAATACGTCCATGGATGTTATGGCTGAACATACATAATTCCAGACATAGCATATGCCAAAAGCAGTCATCATTTTTGAAATAAACACACTTTTCTTAGAATTAGACGTACTTTCACGCGTCGGTGTGTAAACAGTGCGCGTTCTTTCACATCTAAAACACTGTTTTTATAACCCGTTATTCATCTAGTGTTCCGTGGGTGTGATCATTTTTAAAAAGTGTCTTATTGTAAAGTAATATTAAATATATTTTAACAGTTTACGTGTTTTTACCCGCCAGGGTCCTTTACATGTGTAACCAGGATCAAGGTAATGCTGTTTTGAGCAGCCAGGGTCCGTTACGTCTGTCTACCGTGAATATAAACCATTGCTCTTCAACATATTGCTTTTCCAGGTCCGTAGCTACACTTGGGCACATAGAGGTATTTGCCTTGGTTGACTTTTGGGAATGTACATACTTTACATAAAAAACAACTATATACTAGTATATAAGGACCCTTGGGGAAATGCAACACATTGAAGGAAATTAAAACAAAATCTAGGATGGAGAGGGGGGTTAATGCCACCGGACACCAACATAAGGGATATGCCTCAGGTAAATTTCAGGGTTGGTTATGGGCCTGTTTTGATTTAAAATTACTTTACAAATCATTGAACATGATTAAAGAAAATTAAAGATTTAAATAAGTAAACTTAGGAAAGGTTAATTACTAGTAATTGAACTTAATTGTTATACTAAAACTTTCGGTTTTTAGTTAACACTTACCCTGTAATATATACAGACGGAAGCTGACATCTTTCATATTTTCTTTGAATTTGAAATCATATCAATCAAAATTTTAATGTTAAGATTGCACTGTTTTTTTTGTTTCGTGAAAACATTAATATTGGGGCCCAACCCGAAACATTGGGGTGTGGGGTCCTCCGGCTCTTACGCCTATGTTTATGAAACTATATATGCCTTTAGCTTCCTTTTCAATTGCTAATGACTTGTATTTCCTATTAGGTCTTTCTACTGAAGATTGGTCTTATCAGTTCGGTGGTAAAATGTCGTCTGCTAAATCCACTTTTATACCCGTTATAAGACCAGTGGTCGATTCACAAAGTACCTGAAGCATCTCATACAGTACCGCCTTATCTCATTAATATTCAGTGAATTTAGGTAGTGCGCATGTTGTATATATGAACCCACACGTATACAGTAATCACTTAGAACAACATGCGTAATGACCGTAACATTTGTTCAGTTCTAGTGTGCCTTTTAAAGACACATTTCGAGCCTATTGTATTTGGGGGGAGAGAATTTCTATAGGTAACTGTAAATCGCTGTTAGAAATACATTTGCACAAGGAAATTGAGATTATTAGTTTTTTGTCAAAGGATGAGGCCCGTCCCATAAAGAGTGTATAATAATGAAGTACAAATTATAACCGTTTACATTTTATGTGCACTTGTTTATATATTAAAACAACTATATATGGATGGATTTTCTTAAAAGACCCGTGTTAACAATTAATAGTTTTTGTATTTTTAGCACAATATACTCTTCTCTGCCGAATTTTAGTAAATCTCAAATGCAAGAAACTCATCGGGACTTCAAAATTTAAAAATCGTTGTCATCTGTCAGTGTTTTTGATAACCTGAACGGAAGGCTCAGTGGGATGTTTTGGAATCACTCTTCGTCCGTCCATTGTCTGTCCGTCGTCGTCGTTATATTTTGCTTCTGACGACTTTTTCTCAGAAACCGCTTGTCGGAATTCAACCAAATCTTATATGAATTCATTAAACTGTATTTTATATTTGCACCAACATCTAAGCTCATTTGGCGACATTCCAGCTTTTTATTGGTGGAGGAAGACCCCAGGTGCAAACCCGGGAATTTTTTCGTGCACGGGCGCACACCTGAGTAGAACCACCGACGTTCCGCAAGCAAGCTGGATAGCTTGATACTCACATACTAAACGGTCCTGGCCCCATGGGGAATCGAACCCACAGCGGTGAGGGACATGTGATTTCAAGTCTGAAACCTTTCTACCACGGACGGCCCCAAGTTTATGTGAAGCATCATTATATGTTTGTTCGAATGGTGCACCTGAGGTCATAAATGCCCCCGCAACGGGGCTTATCAGTTTCATATAACAAGTCTTAAAAAAACTTCTGCAAAAATACAAGATATAGAGCTGTTATATTTTGCATGCTACATCGTCTTATGGTCCTCTAACTAGTTTGTTCTAATGGTGAACCTGAGGTCAAATTTGGACCCGTCCCAGTGTCCTAATCATTCACATGAACTTTAGTCAATTTTTAGTTATGCTCCGGACAAAAAGTGTGACGCACGGACGCACACACGGACGGACGGAAAAAGCGGCCACTATATGCTCCCCCGTAATAAACAGTCTAGTGTTTTTAGTTACAATATATTTTATATCAAAAACTAAGGTAATAGTAAATGAAAAGAAAAAACTGTGATGGGGCCTCAATATAATGTATCTGTGGTAATCAGTCAGCGAGAAGTAAGCAGTTAAAAAGCATGCTATCCATGATTTTTCAACGACTACATTCAGTTGGGAAATGTGTCTTTAAGTGAGTGCTTTCCAGACTGTTTAAAAATAGTATGTAAATAGCGAGTGGAAAAGTAATACGTGAATTAGGTTTGATATTACTATTACATCTACAACCATGAGACTAGCTTTACGCGTTCGATTGAAAAATATGCGAACAAATGAAGTCAACGCTTTCTGTAGAGAATAGTTGTATTATGAAATTCACTTTAAACTTACTGCAGACTGGAATGTCATTATCGATACAGACATCATATTCTGCAATTGAAATCATTTGTGCGTAGTTTATCAATATAACTTTGACTATGACCTAGAGATATTCAATTAATTTTTATTGTACATGGCTTGTGCATATTGTTTGCTAAGATAACTAACGTTTGAAATATGAACTACAATACAATAAATATCATTAATTTTGCTGAGTACTATTTTATCTGAGCCAAAACAAACCTAAGCTAAGTTCACGTAGATGTTAATTTACAATCATTAATAAGTACAAGTAGGTATAAAAGTCGAATAGATAATGTAGCCCTCACAGAAAACAGACAACCAGAAACACACGCGATATAGTGAAACAAACAGCAATTATATAGTTAATAAGAAGTAAGGCATGTGATATCACAAAATAAACGGTTGACAATAGGGCCTTGGAACGGTAGGAGACGGAAAAACTGCTGGGTGTGGTGTGGGTTGGGGGTGTGGGAGTTAAACGAGGTTCTAGGGTACTAAAGAGTGTGTCATTTACTGGAAATAAATGATTTTATTCAATTAAAAAATAAGGAGACGTTTCTAAGAAAATGTTAATAAACATCATATTTTATTATGATAACATGTTCTACTTTCAAAATTTAAAGTTTATTTACACTTCTGTGACACCGACTATGACAACCTGATTTTTATCGTGACGTGATTTACAAACTTCGTAAGATCACTTCCATACACTCTTTATAAAGCTTGTTCAAACGTTTATTAAAAAGACCGTATGACCTTTAAGTTAAAATTTTGCAACGCACTGCATGATTGGCCCATTTACAGATCGTCACTATGATTTCTTCTTTGATTATGCATTGACCGGACATATTTTAGACTCTATGATGATGTCTACCTTAATTTTGAAACATTTGAATTTTGTCTTCAATCCTTTCTTTGTGTGCCATTAATGGTTTATTCTCATGATGCTCAGGCTTCTGCCAAAATAAAATAAAGTGGTCGGATATTTAGACAAAACTGCAATCGAACGCAATGGCAATCCGCACTGTACTACAAAACGTAAATTGTGCATAAATAAATAACAAAATGGCAAATACATTAAATAAAGTGTGGTGAATGCAAGGTCACCGAATATGAACTGTCAAGAAATATAAAAAATCGGACAGGGAAAGTAGCATTCAAGGAGGGCAGGCAACCACAAAACACAGAAACAAACATGCAAACAGACAAACAATAAGGCAAAAGTAATATTAAATGCTAACGACATCACAAGCACAAAAGGGTTGACAATAGGGCTACCGCCTTGAAACGGTCAGTGGCAAAGTAGGCCACTTTAGGTTTAACCGGTTCTAGGGTGCACCAAACCCCACACTTACCCTACGATCAACCCATTAAAACAGGAAAGTGTAAATAAAGAAATCCGCGCCCTGATCTCATCTCTAACCAACAAGGCAGGATCAATAGCAATATAAGTAAAACACAAATGTGCTCGTGTAAATATAATATAAAAAAAGCAATAGCCTAAAAAGCCACAATGAAGTTACTCAATGACTTGGCAAAAGCCAGAGCAACAAGAAAATAAACCATTAAGCGCACGACAAAAGATCATAGACAAACATCAAACGCCACCGTCCCAATGTGTTTTAGGTCAAAGGTTCAGTCGGCAGTTTAGCTTTAATCGGCTGTAAGTGTACGAAACCTCCTTATTATACTTTCAGGTCACTGAGTAATTGATTTGTGAGTTTCTGATTGTTGTTTTTTATGCTCATAATTATATTCATCTTTGTATTGCCTATTAAGGCTGCCTGCTTGTAGCACATACTGCCTGTTGGTTATTTAGTTGTTTAAACAATAGACACTGTCTCGTTTTTATGTGATGAAAATAGGGTAAGGGTCTTCTTTCGTGTACCCTAGAACCTGATTTAAATCCTCAGCGGCACTTTCGCTATTGACTGGCCCAAGTGGTCCAAGGCGGTAGCCCTACTGTCAGCGCTTTTATTTTGTTGATGTCATACTGTCACGAACCCTTCCTAATATTGATCCTTGTAATTGTTTTTGTTCCTATTCGTGTTGATCATTTTTCGTTGACTTTGGTCCTTGAATGCTACATTTCCTGTACGCATTTTATATTTACTTGCGTTACTACGATGATTTTGGTTCATTATCGCAATGCGTCATTCGGTACTTCGATATTTCGGACACAAGTCAGTGTCTTCAACAAACTACGATAAACTCATTACTTTTGTCTTCCGTACTGCATTTCCGTTACACAATGTGTTATCAACATTTATTAGATTTCGTGGGCCGTTTTAAGACATTCCGAGAAATATAAGAGCGTATATAGATGTTCAAAAACACAAATTGTATTATGTGTAATTCTACAGATGAAATAATTATGTTTTGAAGATGCGCTAATGCAATTTGTTAAAATAGACAAACGTTAAATCGATTGTTTGTGTTCATATCCTTAAAACATTCTTATTTGACGCTATTTGAGAAATTGCTTCAGTTGTTAGATATTGATAAAACTTGACAAACACGATTATACAGCTGACGAGGGAGTTCATAGTGAAGCATGTGTACGCATTCTTGTAAGTTATTGGATACTGTCGTGTCCACAGGGTAATATTACTATCACACTATTATATGTACAGACGCAATTCTATGTATATTTACTTGACATATGATTCCGACGTTGTTCGAAGAAGCATTGAGGGATAAAATAAATATTTGATCTTATATTGCTTTTATAAAAATATATAATTAAATTGAATTAATTTCAAACAGAAACATGCTGTTTTGTCTTGTCGTACCCTTAACGGTTTATTCGCTTGTTGCCGTGGCTTCTGCCAAAACAAAAGTATCAGAGTGGACCTATGGAAAGGGCCGAACATGATAAATACGAAATATTGCAGTCTCGGTTTGGTTGAAACTGTTTATGAACGGTAGTGAAATATACTTGTTACCCTTCACGCCCGCAGCCTGGGTTAAGAAGTACTCAATATTCATAAAACCAGTGTTATCCATCCCAAAGTTGGCGGTGGACATGCTATTTAACTGTCAGTATTCCAGGTCAAGCGGCGAATGGTCCCAGTATCTAACAAAATTCTAAGCCCCGAAGTGCGAAATAAATAAAATGGAATTTAGTTGGGAGCAACCGTTATGAAGCCTGCAAAACACAAGTAACAGTCAAAAGACAGAGTCTTTATCGGCCAGAGTAGTGGAACCACCGAATGAAATTTAAGTAATAAAACATAAACATTTGAAAATTTACCACCGATATCAAAATATACGTATCGGGCTCAACGATCTCCAAAGATCGAATGAATAACAGTCCTGATTTCAAGCGCGGGGAGACGTCTTACTGCCGCCACACCGCACAAGCAACGATACTAGGCTATATAAAAGAGTATGAGTCATTGAATACTTGTTTTGTAGCTTTCTAGGCTTTCATTTTTATATCATATTTCCATGATCATTTATGTGTTTTTATCTTTTATTGCCATTTAATGCTGCCTTGTTTGTGAGAGAATATAACCTGGCGGGGAATTCTTTATTTAAACTGCCCCGTTTTATTGAGATAACAATAAGGTAAGGGAGTAGTTTGGTGACCTAAAATCTGGTTTAGACCGCCAGCGGCCGTTTTTGCCAATGACCGCTCGAAGGCGGTAACCCTGTTGTCAACCCTTTTATGTTTGTGATGTCATGTCATGCATTTTATTCATCTGTGGTTGTTGTTTGTTTCTCTGCGTGTTTGTGATTGACTGTGGTCCGTGAATGCTGCATATTCTGTAAGACTTCTTAAATCCACTTTTGACATTCTGTAAAATATTAATAGTTAAATAAATAATACTTACTACTTGATACTCTTATAGTAGTCTAAACAAATAATTATATCGAATTATTATGTTGGTCTTTACTCTCTCTAAAATGTGGAATTAAGTTGAGATTAAAGCGTATGCTGATATTATATTCCTAAATATGAATAAATATGAAGGAAATTGATAATCTCGTCAAGCTGTTATCCTCTCTGGACTCTTTAGTTCCGCCAGCAACGTAAGTAAAATATATCTGTATACTAATAGCAATACCGGCCAGTACTCGAATGCCGAGATTCACTTAAACTTTTGAAAAAAATAGGGTATATGGATACGGTACGACAGCGGAAGACATATTTCATAAATATACAGATTCACATATCACGATTATTCGGAAATTATTATTTATTTGGATACTTGACAGGAGACATGGGCTGTCATGCCCAGTCAGGAATTTATATTCACCTGAACCATTAGGAAAATGAACCCATGTCTCCGTTCAAGAATGCAAGTAACGAGTTTGTCAACGTTGTCTTGTTCTTGCAGCGATCTCTCGTACTGGGCCCGTATTTCATTCCTGAGACTTGACATCTGTACATTTAACGTCAGTCTTGAATGACGTGAAACCTAAACGTCGCATCCAAATTTGGTTGATTTTGTACTATTAAACATCTGTAACAAAATAAGAGCATATTTACTTAGAGTTTATAACTGTGTTGGTCGGGGCCTCAATTTCCCTGATTTTGAATAGGAAATTTGGTAGATATTTACCAAGCGCATCACTTTTAATCGATGCCTATATTTATTAAAAGATCTTTTACTAGATTCATTTTACTGATAAAGAATAAGTTGTTTTGGCGTGTATTTCATCATAAACCATCAACTATTAATAAGGTTATGATTTTACAAGGTATAGAATTCTTATTACGACACTACGTGCAGTCCGAGCAGTCCGAGTAACATGACATTTGCATGGATGGCGTGTTCCACCAGGTATCCGTGTAGGGACTGTATATATGGGTGTCGAAATCGTAAGAACGTGTCACAGGATCGCAAGCCGTTATCCAGAGTAGTAGTTACCAATACCATAACGGCAAAGGGTAAGTCAAATCTGTTTTATTTGTTGTAAATTATTGTCATATTTAAATTGTTGTTCTGAAGTAAATATCTGCCGGTAAAAGCCATGGATAATAAGCAGGATATTGTATTTAATTCGTGTACGTTTTCAAACGTCAGAATATTTTAGCAAATTATGGTCTGATAAGATTATTGGGGCATATACTTACATTATTGATAATGTCAGTTGTTCTGTAGATAGTAAATGGAATACGCGATTCAGATTGTATGTATTTTTCTACGGAGGTTTCTGTCATTACGTTCTTGCATAAACGGTTATTGTTTAGTGTGCAGTATACATCTCTGAGGTTGGTTTTCGCTGTACCATTATAGCCTATAATGTGTTAACGGGATCTCAAACCAATTTTTCAGTCTATTGTTGAATTATTATTTTGCATTACATCTAGAAATGTGAGATTTCATTGTCGATAAATTACATCTGTAATTGTTTTACACGTTTTGTTAAAGTTTAGCATAATGTCTATTCGAAGAAGGATTAGAATTCGGGTTTATTCATTCTGAATAAAGATTGCTTTGCAATCAGTATTAGGTATATGTTGTGATAACATTGTAAGACGGGGTATATATATTTTGTAGCCGTATACGTTAGGAACGTAGAGCATGTAGAGCGTATTGTCGGGAGCGTGGTCTACGGGGCCGTAGGTTGGGAACGCCGTCATAGGACGCGGGAACGACAGCATTCGCTATTGGGGCGACAGACCAGACGGTAGCCACGGAGACACAGGCAAGAGGGCCTAGTTACGCAGATAGCTACGCAGATAACGTCACCGGATGTGTAATACTGGGACTTCGGCCATCGCCGGAAAGGATCTTGCGAGTGGGCGTCGCATGTGAATTACGTCACCGGAAGTATGTGTGGTACCGGGACGAATAGCAACCGCTAAGGACGGGATTGCAATATAACGCGGGAGTGAAGTATTAGTACCGGGAACTGTACCGGAAGGACTCAGCTAGATATAGCTTTGAGAGATTATATAGCGTGTTATATAGCATACATATATTATAAATACAGATATCCGATATTCAGTCTGATTAAAACGGAACAGTTTAATCTAACGCAGTGAACTTCATTTTAAACATGATTTAAAACGATGAGATTTCTACTTTGTCATTTGTCATTTGTATTCATTTGTATATATATTCATCTTGTTGTAAATAAATTTGTAAATTTATTTATTCAAGATTCTCCCTTGGTGAGTTGTGTCCACTTGGTCAATCTTGTTACATGGTGTCAGAAGTGGGATTTTAGCGGCGACAACAATCCATGATAGAATCTTAAATAAGTGACGGATACTCTAAAGATTCCTCCTTAAATTATTCACTTTTACTAATAATAGTTTATTTAAAAAAATAAATATATATATATGATTACTTTTTCAGTCACGACGATCCGGAGGTGGGTTGTGTCCCTGTAACAAAAGAAAGAGGAACATCAGAAAGCCAATACCGGCTACCTGGGGTAAGTCGTAATATTGTAATACCCTGTGACCCGATGATGGACCACAGCTGCGCCGTAAAAAGCATTCCGTAGTCATGCACAGAGGCTGAGGGTAGGGTGGTCTGTCTGCCGGAAGTGTCGTAAGTGAACTGAACTGGACTGTGATGCATTATTATTTTTGAATAATTTCGTTAATATTTTTGATTTGTGATTTTGACATTTGGTGGTATTAGTGAATACGTTAAATGTAAGGGGAATCAATACTGTTTATAGGTATTGTTGTGAACACTTATATTACGCGCTGTATTGTACGTGACGTTGACGCGCTGTGTTGGACGTGACGTAGATTACGTTAACGTCACTTGTTATGATTGTTGTTGATCAGTGATAATAAAGGTACGAACCGAACACATCGCGTTTAGTATACCACTCCCACAGGTATAATTAATATAGACGGGTTGGTCTTTAACGACGGTCTGTGAATACGCTGAAGGTTATATATACTTAAGGGTTCTACAGTGAACAGTAGTGTTTTATGTGTATTATGAAGTGATGTGTTAAAGATACGGTATATTTAGTGGAGAATATTGGTATTAGTGTGGAGTAAGTAGCTTTAAACTCCATATCGTAGCTTTAGAGCCATAACGTAGTTCGGTCTATAAAGTAGATTTGTGTGGGTTAGTGTTATGTAATGCTAATGATTGGTGCATAAAGGTATGGTGTTATATTTGAAGTTAGTATATTTCAGATACGTTATTGCTGTAGATTTATATAGTGTTTTATTTATAGTGTGTTATATATGTCTAGAATAGTCATGTCTAGTATTAAGGAGTTAACAGATTTGGGGAAAGAATTTGGATTTGCAGGTGAAGAACTGAGGAACTTCGTCCAAGAGGAACAAGCCAAGGAGAGGAAACAGCGATTACAGGAACGGGAGTTGGAGAAAGAGAGAATTGAAGAGGAACAGAAAAGGTTAGAGATTGGAAGGGACATCGAGCGTGAAAGGGAAGCCCAAAGAGTAAAGGAACAGGAATGGGTAAAGGAGAGAGAAGAGATGGCACAACCGCAACGTGAAGAGGAACATCGACAACGTGAAGAGGAACATAAAAGGGCGATGGAAAGGGTACACCAGCAGCATATACAGGCGTTAGAGTTAGCTGAAGTGAATCGAGGTAAGAATGTGATGAAAGAACCTATTAAAAAGCTCAAAGGTCCAAAACTGCCACGGTTCGACCAGGATAAAGATGATATGGACAGTAACTTATCGAGGTTTGAGAGGTACGCCGATGTACACGGGTGGAAGCAGGAACAGTGGTCGTTGCACCTCTGCGCATTGTTAAAAGGTAAGGCGTTAGCTGTATATTCCAGGTTACCAACGGATGACACGTTGGATTACGAGAAGCTCAAAGGGGCATTGTTAAAGAGATTCGAACTAACAGAGGAAGGATTTAGGAAGAGATTCAAGACGGCTATGCCAGAAAAAGGTGAGTCCTTTGTCCAATATTTACGGAGGTCTAAGAATTACTTAGAGCGGTTGTTTCAGTTGGGCCGCGTTAATAAAACATACGACGGGGTTATTGACTACTTATTAAGAGACCAGTTATTGAGTATTTGCACTAGGGAGTTGTACTTATTTCTAAAGGAGAAGAGGTTTACAGGAAGTACAGAGATGGCAGAGCAAGCAGATATATTTGTAGATGCAAGAGGAGGTGGATGTGAGTCTGTAGTGGTACATAGACAGCAGCAATCGAGATAACAAGCCAGACCCAGATAGAGGAAGGTCTTCAAGTACGCCAAGGGTAAGTGATAATTCGTATTCTCATTGGAAACGTAGTTGTTGTGGTGGAAACCATAGGTCAGTTGATTGCAGGAAGAGAGACGGTAAGCATGGGGTTGCAGCAGTCGAAGATGAAAAGAGAAATGCAGTTGCAAGTGCGGATATTGAAAATACGACTACACTTTTCAAGAATGATAGGGGGATCAATCTCTTTAGAGGACGTGGTAGGAACAGAGGTCGTGGTCGCGGATGGATGCAGAGGACAGAAAGTTCGAGTTGTGTATTGGTATGCAGTGAAAGTCTGGAGCAGTTGGGAGCATGTATGGCAAGCAATTGTCCTACGAAGGAAGGTAAGGTCAATGGAAAAAAGATCAAGGTCATGAGAGATACGGGAACAACTTGCGCAATGGTACGAACAAATTTAGTTCAAGATGACCAATATTTACGAGGAGAACGATGTTGTAAGTACATTGATGGTTCCGAACATTACTTTCGTGTAGCGTTAGTAGACGTACATGCCGTATTTCAAGGGTAAAACGGAGGGGTTATGTATAGAATCACCGGTGTATGATTTGGTTATAGGTAATATTCCAGGGGCGAGTTACCCAGGACCAGATTTTGTGCATGCAGTACAGACCAGAGCACAGAAGAAGCAAGAGACGAAGCCATACCGGAAGTTAAACGTTCTAGGTAAGATTTTAGATATAACAAGAATTTTATATAAAAATCATTTATACCTTGAATATGAGTCTAAGGACCAAAACACAGAATACCAGGTGGTAGTTACAAAGAAGTGCCGAGAAAAGGTTATTAAGATGGCACACGAGTCGTTAAAAGGTGGACATTTAGGTATTCGGAAAAGTTTTGATAAGGTATTAGCTCAGTTTTATTGTCCAGGTGTAAATTCAGAAGTAACTAGATTTCGGATGATGTTGTTTCCGCACATATCACTCGTTGCACTACTTTCAAGGCTGGTGTAAACGATAAGCAAAATATACTGCCTACCATGTACTGGATTCCTAAATTACATAAAAATCCGTATAAGGCTCGCTTTATTTCGAATTCTAGTGCCTGCACCACAACAAACATCTCCAAACTTTTAACTTCTTGTCTTACTGCCGTTAAAGATCACGTTAAACTATAATGTGATAATACTTATGAAAACTCTGGGATTAATTTATTTTGGTCTATAAAAAATTCAAGAGACGTTCTTGATAAAATTTTCAATAAGGGTCAAGTTTCATCAATAAGCACTTACGACTTCTCTACACTATATACAACCTTACCACATCACCTTATTAAAGACAATCCGATTTCTCTTATTCAAAAAACATTCGCTAGAGAAAATACTACATTTTTGGCATGTAATAATATTAAAGCGTTTTTTACTAACGGCAGTATAGACAATTATACTATTGCTATGAAGTTTGTGAAGCACTCATCTTCCTATTAGATAATATTTTCGTCAGGTATGGAACCATCGTTTATAGACAAATTGTTGGTATCCCTATGGGTACGAAATGTGCACCACTTGTCGCAGATTTGTTGTATTTTTTGCTATGAAAGAGATTTCATGTTGAGTCTTTCACCAGATACCCAGGCAGATGTTATTGAAGCCTTTAATGACACCTCTCGGTATCTGGATGACAAATTGAACATTGACAACCCTTTCTTTCCAACTATGGTTAATATATTTATTCTAAAGAACTTCAGCTTAACAAAGCTAATATATCTGATAATAAAGTTTCTTTTCTTGATTTAGATCTCTCGATTGAAAATGGTGAAATAATTAGCAAAATCTATGACAAGAGAGATGATTTTAATTTTGATATTGTTAATTATCCCCATTTGGATGGGGATGTTCCCCGAGCAACTTCTTATGGGGTGTATATATCTCAACTTATTCGTTTTTCAAGAGCTTGTACTCGAGTTGAGGACTTCAATATTCGTAATCTGTGTATAACTAAAAAGCTACTCAATCAGAGTTACCGTTACCATAAACTTCGTAAAACCTTTGCAAAACTGTATTATCGTAACCCTGATTTTCTTTCCAAATATAAATTTAAATTTAATGACTCTTCTGCGACAAGGGCTATCACAACCTGACTTCTATGGTGATGTGATTTATAAACTTCGAAAGAGTCTTGGTCATGATCACTTTCATTCTATCTTTGTTAAACTTGTTAAAAATGTATCAAAAGAGGTTATGACCCTATCATTTTGCAACGTATTGCATGCTTGGTGGTGGACCCTTTTGCAGTTCGCCACTATGCTTTCCTCTTTAATTGTACGATGGCCGGACAGGCTATGGACCCTATGATGACGCCTACCTAAAGCGCATAGGAACGGTGGCGTTTGATGTTTGACTATGATCTTTATTGTCGTGCCCTTAATTGTTTATTCTGTTGTTGCTCTGGCTTCTGCCGAGTCATTGAGTACCTTCATTGTGGCTTTCTAGGCTATTGTTTTGTTGTATTATATTTACACGAGATATTTGTGTTTTACTTATATTGCCTATTGATGCTGCCTTGTTGGTTAGAGATTAGATCATGGCGGGGACTTCTTTATTTACACTGTCCTGATGTATTGGGATGAAGTAGGGTAAGTGTGAGGTTTGGTGCACCCTAGAACGGGTTTAAACTCCCAGTGGCCTACTTTGCCACTGACCGTTCCAAGGCGGTAGCCCTATTGTCAACACTTTTTGTGTTTGTGATGCCGTTTGCATTTTGTATTACTTTTGCCTTCTTGTTTGTCTGTTTGCATGTTTGTTTCTGTGTTTTGTGGTTGACTGTCTTCCTTGAATGCTACTTTCCCTGTCCGATCTGTTTATATTTCATGTAGTATTTGTGGCAGAACAGTGACACATGTAAGTGTTAGTACTTTGGCGATAGATAGAAAGCCATTAATAGAAGAACCTGTTATGATAGTTGATGTAGGGGAGGTAAATCGGTTAGTTCCAGAGGTAAGCATAACAAATGGTTATTCAGTAGAGGTTAGAAAGGATGTAGGCAGCATAAGCGATAGTTCATTTAGCAGTGGAGCAGAGATCCAGTTGTTAGTAAGTCGGGATGTAGTACAGTCAATAGATAGTGACTAAGGGATACAGATGTAGCGACGGATACGACGGTTCAGCAGGATGTTAGTGTTAACCAAATGATCAAGGCGGTACTAGAGAAGGTAACTGGTGATTTCTCGCGGAGTGATAAAACTAATAGGGGCATATTGCAAAAGGTGTTGGTAGTAGTTATGTTTTTTTATGGTGAAGATGGTTGTTATAGGATTATGCAGGTCAGTCATGAGTCCAGAAATTAATTGGTTGGGAGTCATGATTTGGTGTGATTCTAGATTTCAGAGACAGTTGTTAGACAGCAGTATGTTAGTTAATATCTGCGAAAAACGTTACGTGGGGTAAACCGATTAAAAGAGAAGTTTAGGAAGTCTGAAGGATGGCGGTTAGCAATTCAGGCATTTGGTAAGCACGATGGTTTAGAGTCTATTCGAAGTAGAAGGAGTGATGTTTTTAGACATAGTACGATTATTAAACGAGGTCAGGAAGCGATACTGAGGATAGTCCAGGAGTAGACAGTGTAGGAGGAGATTGTTTGAGTAGGAGTAGGATAGAAACTTAGATATTTTGGTAGAGAGGACAGGAGATAGTGATTCAGCTTTACTGTACCTAATGACATAATTATTAGTAATGTAGGTCATAGTTGCAAGGGACCAGTAGTTAGTGTGCTGTTGATAAATGTAGGCTAGTAGAGGACGCCTCTGTACAGTTAGTGTAACTAGTAGGACTTCATACACCTAGATGATCACTACACGCTATCAAAAAGTAATAAATCAGCTCGCTAAACCCACTTTTTCTTAGTCGGAGAACGTGTCTGTACACCAAATGTGTGCTATAATATACCTTACGAGTTTGTAACCTGTGTTGGTCGGGGCCTCCATTTCCCCTGATTTTGAATAGGAATTATTGGTAGATATTTGCCAAGCGCATCACTTTTAAATCGATGCCTATATCTAATAAATGATCTTTTACTAGATTCATTCTACTGATAACGAATAAGTTGTTTTGGAGTTTATTTCATCAAAATCCATTAGCTATTAAGAAAGTTATGATTTTACAAGCTGTGTATTATGAGTAAATTTGCCAGTGTTACCCCAGTGAGCGCCTAATAAATGTATAGAATTCGTATTACGACACTACGTGCAGTCCGAGCAGGTCCGAGTAACATGAGATTTGCATGGGACGGCTTTTTTCCACCAGGTATCCGTGTAGGGACTGTATAGTATTGGTGTCGAAAATCGTAAGAACGTGTCACAGGATCGGAAGCTATTATCCAGAGTAGTAGTGAACCAATACCATAACGGCAAAGGGTAAGTCAAATCTATTTTTATTTGTTTGTAAATTATTGTCATATTTAAATTGTTGCTCTGAAGTACAGACAGGACGCAGATATGAATCCAATAAACCCCATTAAAGTACGTTTGAATATGTATAATACGGGAAATCCATCAAATGAAACAGCTATAATATTTCGCTTAAAGGAATCAGCTAAATTTTCTCGCATTCCGACAGATAAGAAGGACCACTGGAGACAAACATTTATTATTCATTGAATTGTATTTTGGGTCAAGCATTTCAAAAGTACAAACATTAAAGGACTCGTCCGGTTTCTTTTATGATTAGTTCTATACGATTATGATATTGTGTAAGGTGTGTCGCTTTTAAGGTTACTTAAATGACTGTTAAGTTGGAATGACAAGATATCAAGGTCAAGGTGACATTAGTAATTACATTTGATCATTAA
>JAWPHD010023391.1:0-22226 GCA_037043455.1 Cyrtodaria siliqua | reverse complement strand
AATTGCCACAATCAAAAGTAATACGATAAAATGGTTGTTAAATGTGTTAAACATATAGTATTGGAAGTCCTCTTCTCTTAGATGCTGATTCCAGCAAACTTTTGGCTTATATGCGACACGTTGAAAAACATGATGTGTGCGAATATGGATGTGATGTTCAAAACAATGCAAACCTGAGATTTTCCAGGAGACATTTCTCTAATGTGTACCCATTATATTAAACCCTAATGATGTTGTAACAGCGTAGAGTACAGATTGTTGAACAGTATCGCAAACTATCAATGATACTCAAAACACATTGGAAGTGCAAAAGAAACTTGCCAAGTTCTATTACCCAGTTGCATATTTGTTATAATGTATTTCTAAGAAAACACATCGACGTCAAGAGCGATGTGTTCATGCGATCTAAACTCGTGTTATTTTGCAGTTAAATCGTATCCTCAAATTAAAGCGTTACTTAAACATGTTAAAGTGACAAAACAAGGGAGAATATTATTGACCGTGCATATTTTGACTAGCAAATATATAAAGTAATATGGGAAATTAACGTACATCCATCCTTAATTGTAAGGTAGGTTACACATAATAATAGTTATTTTTTTATGCCTGCGCTCCTATTTTTGCAAACAAGGCAATAACCTAGTGAAATCAGTCGACCACTATAGTACATATATATTTATTCCATTAACATATGAAACAAAATGCAACATACAAAAGATGTGTGTGGCTCTATAAAAAGAGCTGATTTTGCCAAACTTAACGCTCTTATAACAATCTTATGACTGGAGCATCCTAATACATGGAACTGTTACAAAAATGCATTTATAGAGCTTGTTAAATTATCTATTCCATCAAAACTTGTTACTATTAGGCCCTAATGATAAACGCGTAGTATGGACTCTGAATTAAGGCGCGTTTCAAGACAACGTGATCGTCAAAACAGAAGGCTGTCCGTACTAATACACCTGCGAAAGTTAATAATTTAAAAAAAAATGCAAGAGAAAACTTCTTTAGGTCATGTTAGTAATCTCGAAGATATAATATATGAAGCAAATATAGGTGATCAGCGTACATATTGGAAATTATTGAAATATTACATGAAGACGAATAAAAACTACGAAATTGTACCACCTCTGGCATCTATATTAGATAATGGAGGACAACTATATATTTATTCAGAGATAAGAGAAAGGCAGAGACTGTTTTAAATGCTTGTTTTTGCTTCCATGTCCTCTGTTGATGAAACAAATGCTCAATTACCGCAGTTTAATTTGTCTAACTAATTCAAAACTAGATGAGATTGTTAATTCAAGAATCAGAAATGATTGATATCATTAAACATTTTGGTAGTAAACAAAGCTAGTGGAGAGGATGAAATAAGTCAAAGCAATGCTTAAGGAAACCGTTTTTACTATATCAAGAACCATTGTCTATACTGTTTAACCGGTTCTTTAAATGAAGGCGTATATTCCGATTTATGGAAAACTGCAACTGTTATACCATTGTTCAAAGCAGGCCGATTCAAAGCTCGGACCCCAGTACATTACAGGACCCATTTCATTACTTAGTTGTGCAGGAAAGATTATGGATCGAATAATTTTTAAACATGTTTTTAATTTTTTAATTTTCAATGATTTACTTTATGCGAATCAATTAGGATTTCGACCAGGTCATTCCTATTCAGTTTCTTAACTCCTAGATAATTACCATCAATATTGTCTCAAACAATCGATGCGAACAAACTTATGTGTATAGTCTCTTGACCGATCTATTCAAAAGCATTTGCTCGCGTTTGGAGAAAAGCACTACTATTTAAACTCAAAACAAAAATGGTATAGATGAGCAAAGTGATTGCTTATGGATCGCAGATTCAGTCGTTTCTAACTCGATCTCAAAGAGTTCTTGATAAATACTGCTAAATCGAGATTCGAAATTAACTTTAGCCGGTGTACCCCAAGGATCTGTTCTTGGGCCTCTTTTCTTTTTAATATATATTAAATGACATTGCTGATAATATGCTAAGCATAACTAGACTATTTGCTGACGACAAGCTCGCTTTCAGTTTCGACTATCAGATATGTTTAATCCAAACAAAAACTGAAATATTATTCATATTAGCATCGAAAAGTGTCCGAAAACCAATTTATTTTTCAATAATGTGCAGTTAGAATTTTGTAAGAACATCACAAAACATTTGGGATTAACTTTTAAGTGGCATGAACACTCATCAATAATATTTTATCGTCAGCATCAAAGGTTTTGGCTAGATGAGATACCTTTAAATATAAAATGGACCTCGAAAACAATGAACCAAATATATATTTCATATATGCTAGCCGATATTCGAGTAGGGCTTCTAATTGTTTGGGATGGCTGCACAGTTTATGAAAAAGAATCTTTAGAAAAGTTACAATATGAAGCTGCAAGAATTGTTACAGGGTCCGTTTTCAATTAATAAGTTAATTGCTGAAATTGTTGGCTCTCATTAGCAGACAGACTTGTTTTTTCAAAAACTTATCACCGGTATATAAAGCAAGAAAAACAGTATGTTACCAGATTCAATAGCTCAATTATTTCCGCCCTTCGACAGAGATGTAAACGATATATAATTGAAGAAACTCGAATGACTATGTCACTCCAATAAGGAGAACGGAGTCATTTTCAAAATCATTCATACCATCATCGCTAAGCCTTTGGAATGATTTACCCATACATATTAAGGAATCACTATCATTAAACACATTTAAAAGCTCTCTTCTTAGGACGTTCCAATGCCTCACTGTTCCTAAATACTACTTATGTGGCTCAAGATATCTTTCAATCATTCATGCTCGCTTAAGAAATTATTTAAATCATTTGCGTTTATCATCAAGTTGTGACTGTGGAGATCAATGAGAGAACGGCGAACACTACTTATTTAAGTGTTGCCGATATAGTGAACAAAGGCGTACGCTCTTTATTTCGACACGACCGTTCTCCGTTAGGTGTTGATAAGTTGCGTTCTGGTAATACAGACCTGAACGATAGAGATAATGAGCTTGTGTTTATAGCAGTGCAAAAATATATTAAAGATACCAGGCGTTTTCGATGAAACTCTCTATGTTCACATATGATCCCTTACGAGACGTCTTTAACTGTCTGTCCTTTTCCTCCTCTTCCTTCCTCTTTACATATATCTTTTAACTTCAGTAATGCATTTCCTATACTTTTCGTTTAAAATGTTTTATGATTGTAAAACTGCCATACTATTTATTTTGTAAACAAACTGTAACTAATATTGTAGAACTTGTGGCCCAACCTTTTTTGCAAACTAATGTAAATGTTGCAATAAAATATGTTTAAACCGAGTCTTATTATTCATTCTATATGCTAACCTCTTGTTTAACGTAATTTAAATGCAACTGTAATTGGATATACCGACATGTGGCGTACCGCTCCTGGAGCAGTTCACGCTATCTATTCCGTAGACACTTAAACGATATGTTACAAGATTATCGATATAAAATATTTGGATCAAACACTCATTACATTAATTCGTTTAGTAAACAATGAGCGTAGCCATCATAACAAGATTCGTACTGAATAGGATACCATGCTCCGTAGAACTGAGTATTACTGCGTGTTCTTATATGTAGTCGCTCATGTGTTCGCTGTCGTTCAACGTTAATACACGATTTTTATGTGAGCATTACACTGTACAACATACTCTAGATATTTAGTCTTAAAATATGGGCACTGGGTAATGGATCGTCGACTTAACATCCCTAGTTCTTTCTCGTAGCTCCAGCGCGTATTGCCCGCTATCCCTGACAACACTTTACAACGCCGCAAGTGGACACAAAAAACAAACACAAAAAAACACACAAAGTAAACGCACAATGTGTGTATTAAACAATGAGAGAAGTTAAAGCGTGACCTATTGATTCGTGCGTAACGCATTTCTGAAATGGTAAGTGTTTTTTGTACTTGTACATCCCTTGATGCTTTGCAATAGGAGTTCCCCGTGCGAACCATCATGGGAAGGATTGAAAACCAGGCTACCGACACAATCACGTCTTACGTTTGACTATTTTTTCATATCAATTTGGACTGTCAGCAATTCCCTCCTCTTATTGGCCGCTGCTGTAATCGGTCAACTGCTAAAAGATCTATAAGGAAATACCAGCCAGAAAATGCCATTCATATTCAATGGCGTTTTTTGTTCGTATTATATATTGTGAACTTTTACAGAAAAGGTCTGCAGATAAAGTCAATATCACGTAACTTCAGCAATCTGCGTTTTTAAAATGACAATGAAGTTCGCGCAAACAACGTGTTCGTTTACAGTGCCATAGTGCCATTTATAATGTTTAATGCACCTTGTAGGGCAATTAGTGGAGGTCGTTGCATTATATTGCTATGTTGATTATTGAAAAAATAAGTTTTGAAGAGGCGGTTTTTATTAGAACCATATGTACTTGTATTGTGTTAAGAAAACAACTTCAATTTAAATAAAATTTAGGCGGAAAACAATCAATATGCATGCTCAGTTTGACTTAGTGACTTGCTGCCTTGTTTGTTAGAGAAATAACCTGGCGGCGTTTGCTTTATTTACAATGTCCCGTTTTCTTTTGATGACAGAAGTGTCAGAGTGAGGTTTAGTGCAACCTAGAACCTGGTTTAAACCCCACAGCGGCATATTGTGTCACTGACTGTTCCAGTGCGGTAGGCCTATTGTCAACCCTTTCATGTTTGTGATGTCATATCTTGCCTTTTATTCATCTTTGTAATTATTGTCTGTTTCTATGCGTGATTTTCTTGACTATGGTCTTTGAATGTTATATTTCCTGTTCGACATTTATATCTACATTTTATTTCGTTAATTAAATGTTTTAGTATTTAAGTAACTCTTTAGGAAAGTCGTTGAAACCGGCGTCCTTTTCATGCAATTATAATCTGTTATTAGTATTCGGTAATTGTACAATTTGTTGCGGTTTTAATATGTCAACGCAAATGTCTATTAGCGCCTAATCATTCTTTCAAGTACGCTATAATAACTGATATGGTAATACAGGTTAACCAGTACTAAACCAAGACGAGTGGGCTTCTCTAAGTGGTGTTTGTATTGTTTCTGCTCTTGTAACCGTTCAACCGTAAATCATGGTGATACGCCATCCTCGTAACTCATTCTCTCCTGAAAAATAAAAATACGCACGGTAACTATTTGCACGTTTGACTTAAAAAAGGACAACATCTGTGCCGTCGTAATTGTCCGGGTTATGATATAGTGCACATCGATTTTCACTTGCGGCAGCACTTAAACTATATTATGATCATATAAACACGGGAGTAATGTTACGCTTCTCTTGATCAGCTTTTCATAGCACTATTTGAATATGCCTGGACAACATTTACTCGCATTTACTGAACCATTTATTCCACTGCTAGATCGATTTTACAACTTCTAGATCGATTTTACAATTATTCTAGGTGGGTCTGTCATAATATGTTAACTGATAAGGTTTCATGGCATCATTTATTCTCGATGTTGGGGATACGAGTTAAATTAACGGTCCATCATCATATTACTTAGGTTGTTTTGAGCCGCTTCCAAGAGAGAGTACAAAGGAATGCAGAAACAGTGTCTTACTTTTACTTCTTTTGCTATTGAATACATTTCTATAGTTCTATAACATGCTCGCGGTAGAGCCGATACACGCGACCGTCCAGTTTACGATCCCATCAAGGCAAGTATATATCTGGCCTCAAGAACACCGCAGAAACAGAATGGCTTCGGTGATACTGGAATAAATACTGAAAAGTGGATCCCCTGGAAGCAACGAACACAAACAAGAGATACAAGTAGCAGACTCGGTTTAATTGAGTCTGTTCATGAGCGGTAATGTGAAGTGCAACACCTCTCACATATTAAGCGATATTCTACTTTCAAATCATAAATATTGGGTTTGATGATCGCAAAGGACCAGTAAGTAATAACACTACTGATTTGTAGTCGAGGCGACCTTTTACGACCGCCACACATCACTAAGCAAACGCTCGTGCGAATGTCAATAAATACTGAAAAGTGGATCCCTTGGAAGCAACAAACACAAACAAGAGATAAAAGTAGCAGACTCGGTTTTATTGAGTCTGTTCATGAGGGGTAATGTGAAGTGCAACACCTCTCACGCCTCCTAGCACCCGCTTAAGCGATATTCTATTTTCAAGCCAGAAATATTGGGAACCGTTTTCCCCGGTTTCAGACTCAACAGCGCTATTCATTGGGGCCATCAAGGCACCTCTTCACGGTAGAGAAAAATAGATGTATGAAAATGGTAAAATATTGTAGATTAGTTATTACAAGTTCGTTTAGCCAGAATTTGTATAATATTATCCTTTTTTACTTTATCTCTGGAAAAACAAACAAACACCAACAAACAAACAAACGAAAGAGGAACTAGTTTATATTTTATTATAGTAAAATGAATTCAATATATTATGTAACATTTCTGAAGTGAAAGACATGTCAAGAACATTTTTTTTAAAACATGTTTTCGAGATTTTATACGTCTATTTGCAACAACAGCAACGTCGTCGTTAAACAAGGCACACTACTTTAGGTTAAGAAAACACAATCATAAGTTTTGAAATTATAGAAAATGATCATGAATATGTAAGCGTTATTAGGGGTAGAATTAGCACAGTGATGGCTCTAACGGAAAAATAGGTGAACTTTAAGAAGGACCGTTTTTTTGGTTTAATATTCAAATAGCACTTACGTGACAGTTTGGATATTTTCTATGGAAAACCTCTAAGAAATACAAATAACATTTCCCAATGATCGATAGCTTTTTTTCCAAGTATGACACCCGCGTACTAATTGTACGATAAATATCAATTCCGAACGACTTAAAACACCCATAAGGCTTCAGAAACGTGTTTTATATTTGTCAGCTCTTTAAAGTGATTCTGCTGGTGACTGGTAAATTCTGCATTTATCAACTGCCATCAACACTTATCTCTAGGGATTGTAGATCGCTATCTATGTAATGTCTTTATCCGTGTTGCTCGGATACGAGCAATGTCAACATTGTCAGCTTTGTCATCATAGCCTGATTTTACTGGAATAAACAAGTGGTTTTCCTTTACTGTCTTTGAAAACGAATTTCGCTTAACAAATTCCTTTAAAAGAAACTATTTTGGTAAATGTATATACCATATTTTATTTATACCATGTTTTACATTTGGTAAATGTACATGCACTATTGTATTTATACCTTATATTTTACCTTTTAATTTCATAAATCCTTTTTCTAATAAATTACAGTATCGCAACGGTGTGGCTTAACAGTTTTAGGATTTACTACTATTAGAGTGATAAATCTGAGGCTCGAGTGTTTTGTAAGCTCAACATTCATTTTAACGATAACGTTGCGACTTACACACACGATCATTTAAAACGTGTTGTTACCTTTATTCGGTTCTGTGTGACAAATTACATTTATGTCTTTAAATAAAAACTTCCGCTTCAAGGATTTCGTGTCCGATTTTTTTTTATTCGTGAAACAAATTATTTTACAGGGAAAATATTACATTTATCTTTCGATTGTACAAGGCAAAAATGATATGTACCTGTTGGTTTCATAAACTCCCCTTTAAAAAGACAATCGCGTTTAGGTCATAGCTTTCTTTGAACTAATTAGTATGAACTATTGTTATGAACAGTGTCTATAAACAACACGCTTATGCCTAACACGAACATTTAACGGATTGATGTTACCTTCGGACACAGTACATTCATGTCTCATGATAAACTTTACCGCTTCGAGGATTGTGATTTATATGTTTGTCATCGACTAATATATTGTTCTGTTTGCGTCAAGAACTGACGTCTGATGAGACAAGCAGCGAGTAATGTCTAGCAAAGAGCTAAACATGTTTTGTAAGTGACATTTTAATTCAAAGAAGGTGTTATTGATTGCATTTAATATAGTCACAAGACAATATTAAGTTTATGTTTGACGATGGATATATGCAAGGGGCCTCATTGTTACACAGGCGATGAACGCTTTTGAGATTAAGAATTCGGAACCGATTTCACTAAACACGACGTTACGTTCAAAGGAAACTTGAATATTGCATCTCTATAGTTTTGCAGTTTTGATGGGATGGTGGTTGTCCGTCGTCCATTGTCTGTCGTCGTCCGTTAACTTTTGCCTTGTGAACACTCTAGCACCTATTAATCGGATTTTTACCAAACTTTAACAGGGTATTTATATCAATGAAAGCTCGGATAAGTTCGAAAACCAGCCAGATCGGATTAGTTTCAGGGGAGTTATGGCCCTTGATTTGCTGAAAAATGCCATATTGAGCCTATGAACACTCTTCATTTATTATTTGATCTTTACCAAACTTGCATAGATTGTTATTATCAATGAAAGCTCGGAAAAGTTTGAAAACCAGCCAGATAAAATTAGTTTCACCAGAGTTATGGCCCTTGATTTGCTGAAAAATGCCATATTCAGCATTGTGAACACTCTACCATCTTTATTTATCATTTGATCTTTACCAAACTAGCACAGCTTATTAATGTCAATAAAAGCTCAAAAGAGTTAGAACATGAGCCAAATTGAATCAGTAACACCAGAGTTTTCTGAAATATTGCCATTTTCTGCCTTGTGAACACTCTAGCATCTTTATTTATTATTTGATCTTTACCAAACTTGCAAAGATTGTTAATATCAATGAAAGCTCGGACGAGTTTGAAAACCAGCTAGATCAAAACAGGAATACTAGAGTTATGGCATTTGTTTTGTGACAAATGCCATTTTCTGCCCTGTGAACACTCTAACACCTTCATTTATTATGTGATCTTTGAAAACCTTTCAAAGATTGTTAATATCATTTGAATATTGTTTAACGGCTCATCAATGAAATCCCTTGTTTTTTTTAAAAAAAAGGCCATATTCGGCATTGTGAATACTCTAGAACCTTTATTTATTGTTTGATCTTTACCAAACTCGCAAGGATTGTTAATATCAATAGAAGCTCAGACATGTGCGAATACCAGCCAGATCGGATCAGTGACACTAGAGTTATGGCCCTTGTTTTTCTGAAAAATGCTATTTTCTGCTCTGAGAATACTCTAGCATCTTGATTTATTATTTGATCTTTATCAAATTGCAAGGATTGTTAATATCAATAAAAGCTCAGACAAGTTTGAAAACCAGCCAGATCAGATCAGTAGCACTAGAGTTATGGCCCTTGTTTTTCTGAAAACAAGCCATATTCTGCCTTGTGAACACTCTAGCACCTTCATTTATTATTTGATTTTAATTTGAAAATTGCACAGATTGTTAATATCAATGAAAGCTCAGACGATTTTGAAAACCAGACAGATCGGATCAGTAATATTAGAGTTATGGGCCTTTTCGCTTTTGTTGACAAAATGCCATTTTCTGCCGTGTGAACACTCTAGCACCTTCATTTATTATTTCATATTTACCAAACTTGCAAAGATTATTAATATCAATGAAAGCTCGGTCAAATTCGAAAACCAGCCAGATCGGACTAGTAAAACTGGAGTTATGGTATAGTCAAAAATGCTGTATTTTGCCTTGTTAAGATGATTGGGCCTTCATTGTTGATCCAATTTTACGAATCTCTAGCATATTTATGTATTATTGGATGTTTATCAAACTTGCACGGATTGTTAATATCAATAAAAGCTCGGGCGAGTTCGAAAAATAGACAACACCAGAGGTATGGGCTTTGTTTTTCTGAAAAATGCAATTTTCTGATTTATGATCACTCTAGCACCTTCATTTATCATTAATTGTGATCTTTACCAAACTTGCATAGATTGTTAATATCAATGAAAGCCTGGCCGAGTTTGAAACCCAGCCAGAACGGCTTAGTAACACCAGAGTTATTGTCCTTGTTTTTCTGTAAAATGCCGTTTTCTGCCTTGTGAACACTCTGGCACCTTCATTTAATATTTGATCTTACCAAACTTGTAAAGATTGGTAATATCAATGAAAGATCGGAAGAGATTAAAAACCAGCCAAATCGGCTCGGTGACGCCGGCGTTATGGCCCTTTATTTGCTGAAAAATACCATATTCAACCTTGTGAAGACTCTAGTGCCTTCTTTTATTTTTTGATCTTTGATTTTTAATATCAATGAAAGCTCGGAAAAGTTCGAAAACCACTCAGATCGGATCAGTAACACTAGAGTTACGGCCTTTGTTTTTCTGAAAATTGCCATTTTCTGCCTTGTGAACTCTCTGGCACCTTCACTTTACAAAACTGGCACAGATTGTCAATATTCATGATGTGGTCTCACCTTAATTCCATTAAATATCTTTTTGTCCACCAATTGATATAAACTTTACTTAATTATAAAGAGGACTATGAAAAAGGTAAAAGGCAATAATTTCACCCAATGTAATATGCGTTTTGCTGGGGGAAAAACAGAATTGAAAAGATCGGATTTTTGAAATTATATTCGTAATTGTTTTAGACAAGCCGATTGCGGAGATTTTCCGATCTTATTCGTTTACAATCGGAACTACCTCGTCTGATTAGCGCAATCGGAACTGCCTCGTCGGATTCCGTCACTCGGGAATCCGACTCGGAGAGTTCTCGAGGCCATATTGAACTATTTTCAAGAAATGACAACTCTGCAGTAGCGACCTATTCAATTATAAGATAAACAAAATGGCGACTGCTGGCAAGTTCCGAAAATGCGGTACATATTTATTTGTTTTATCAGGGAGTATTCATAGATTCCTGATATAATAATGTATTCATACTAAGGTAAACAATATGGTGATTCCCGTCAAGCGTGGGCGCTTCTTAATTTATAAGAGTTTCACCTCTTCTTCATCTAAAACTAAATAAAATGCGATCACATGCCATGGCCCATGGGCATCATGATCATGGTATCAATGATCTGATCATGCGCCCCACCAATATATACATGGCAGGGTAGACCGTAGAGCAGGGGTGTCATTACCTTTATAAGTAAGCGGCACCCAGAGCAGAATAGCCGGGCATTTTTATTAATACTTGTATAAAATACTAGTAAAAGTATCTGTATCTGTAGACTACGTTGAAGAAACCAATACTGGCTTATACCCAACGGGTTTGGATTGCGCATGAAAAAATGCTGGTTCACTGTGGTTTTGTCAATGCTGCGCTAAAGCAATCAATGCTCTTGGACAAGACTGTGTTATCGTCCAATTTGTTCCAGTGTGGAGTGCGTGGTTCGGTGATAGAGCGTCAAACTTCAAATCGAAAGGTCGTGGGTTCGATCCTCGCCACGGCCATGTTATTTATCCTTGAGCAAGATAATTAATCCACATTGATTAGTACTGGTTCTACCCAGGAAACCTGCACATAATCTTCGAAAGGGGGTGTTGCAGTATCGATAGATAGATAGATAGATAGACTGTTCTGACAAAGAAAGAATATTTATAATTGTCACTATTTGCTCTGATGGGTTCAAAACCTTTTGTATTGTTCACCACTTGATTTTCTATTATATTACTAGTGACAAAGTCTTGGTATTGTTTTGCCCCGACAGTTCGCTTTGGTCTCTGCCTTTTGAGATAGTGCTCTATATTAATGGCCGGCACGTGCCCCTCCACCACCTTGTACAGGAGTGTCAGCCTCTGATGTCGCCGTCTGTCTTGTAGTGGCGGGAGTTGGAGGTTCTTTAACATGTTGGTGACAAAACCTTCATCCCTGGACTTGTAGTCTCCTGTTACGAATCTTGCAGCCGACCTCTGGATTCGTTAGAGTCAGTCAATATCGCATTTTAGGAATGGGTCCCAGATGCTGCAGGCATATTCAAGTTTTGACCTGACAAGTGCTAGGTAGGCATTTTTTCTGCAAGATTGTGGGCAGTGTCTTAGGTTTCTGCGTAGGAATTCTAGTGTGGAGTTTGCCTTTTTGCTGATGTTTGTGATATGGGAATTCCAAGTTAGGTCCTCTGAGAAAGTAACACCCAGGTAGGGGTTATCTTGGACTTGCTGAAGAATATTGCCATTGATGTTGTAGAAATGCGAAGATTTGTTTTTGATGCTGAGCAGGTAACATTTCTTGGTGTTGAATCGCATACCCCACTCGACTGCCCATGTATGTAGGTTGTCCAAGTCCTGTTGTAGGATTAGATGATCTTGCTGTGACTTGATGTGTCTATATAGCAAACAGTCATCCGCGAACAGCCTAATATGCGACCTTCTACTACCATACTCATCTTACGTTGTGTTAGGAAGTGCTCAATCCAATTGAGTAGAGGTCCTCTGATGTCATATGATTCCATTTTGTGGAGTAGTTTCTTGTGAGGTACTGTGTCGAACGCCTTGCTGAAGTCTAGTATCACTGTGTCCACTTGTCCGTTCTTGTCCGCATATGACAGCATATCATGGGCTGTGACTACTAGCTGCGTTTCACAAGAGTAGCCGGACCGGAAGCCATGGTTGAGTGATGTCAGGACTTTATATGTCTATCAAGGTGGTTCAGAATGTGGTGGGAGATGATGTGCTCGAGTAATTTCGAAAGGACGCAAGTCAATGAGACCGGTCTGTAATTTTCCGGAGTGTGACGATCACCTTTCTTAAAGACTGGTGCTACATATGCGTCTCTCCAATCTTTAGGGAGTTGCCCTTCATCGACCGAGCATTGGAATATTGCTCTGACCCCTGGTGCAGCTTCGGTGGCGCATTCATGTAGTACACGGTTTGGGAGCTCATCCGGGCCTGCAGCTTTGTTGACTTTCATATTTTTCAACAATTTGAGGACCCCTTCTTCTCCGATGTGTAGGTGTGGGATGTCTTTCTGAATGTGGGTAGAGACGTTTGGCATAGCAGGGTCGTCGTCTTTAGTAAATACAGACTGGAATTGGTTCACCAGGATGTCGGCTTTCCCTGCACTATCACTGATCAATTGGCCATTGTGCTTTATTCATAGTAGCCAGGTAGACCAGTCAAAGTAGCAGGGAGAAATCCCCGCCTCTTAATGACACCCCTGGTAGAGTCGTCATTTGAGGAGTGGAGACTTGCTTTAGTGGCACGAGGATATGGGAAAAAGAAACGCGCAATAAAGGGAACACTGCATGGAACAACACCAGGAACACCACCAGGAACACCCCCACACATAATTAATGGAACCCAGATAGTTAGAATATGTCTGTGAAAATTCCTTAAACAGGTCTTAACGTTATATTGATATATTTAAATACATATATTTAAAACTGAAAATAAAAAGTAGAAGTTATTTATACATGTGGATTAACCTAGTAAGTGACAGTGAAGTTATTAATAATATGTGTGGATTAACACTGAAAGTCAGTGACGGTGAAATCATTTGTACAGACGGAATTATGCTGAAAGAGACAGTGACATTGTTTATCACTGCGACTTGATACTAAAAGGTATGTTGAATTTGTTTATTAAGTGGGATTTACACAAAAAGAGACAGTGAAATTATTTATACATATAGATTTATCCAGAAATTGACAGTGAAGATTCTAAACATGCGGATTTACGCTGAAAGCGACAGTGACGTTGTTATGTGGATATACACTGAAGGATTAGCAACGTTATAAATGCGGATTTTTTTTTTATATATTTTAGGAATATAACCCATACCGTCGCAAGCGTGGTTTTTTTAAAATTGAGAAAAAAATCAGTTTTTCGTTTTATAATTCTATCTTTGATACTGTTTACAGTAAATAATGTCAACCCATGCATTTAAAAGCATTCTTATATTTTTCTTTTTCATTTTTTTCTTTCTATTGACTATTTTTTTTCTAAAATTGATAAGTGAAGTTACTATATATGCAAATTTATCCTGAAATTAACAGAGAAGTCCATGAATTCACCTGAAATTAACACTGAAGTTACTATATATGCAAATTTTTACCCTGAAATTAACACTGAAGTTAATATATATATATGCGGTGAATTTACCCTGGAAATATTAAACAGTGAAGTTATTATATGCAAATTCAACCTGAAATTAACATAGAAGTTATAATATGTGGATTTACACTGGAAGAGACGGTGACATCATTTATATATTGATTTAGGCTGAAAGAAACGGTGACGTCATTTATATACGTGGATTTACGCTGAAAGAGACGGTGACGTAATTTATTACGTGGATTTACTCTGAAAGGGACGGTGACGTCATTTATATACGTGGATTTACGCTGAAAGAGAACATGACATCATTTATATACGTGGATTTACGCTGAAAGAGACCGTGATGGTGTATATTATTATACTATGTGCACCTAATAAATTCTGTTTAAATTGTACAAAACAAATGAACGGGACAGTCACTAATTTATTTTAATGCTGCCTACAGATACATCGTATGATACGTATCTAGAAGAAGGTTTAAAGCAGAGGAAATTATTTTAGTATTTATAGCAACAGGTTACACATTTTATATAACCATACCTAGAAACTACTGGGCACAAAAAAAATTAAGAAAGGTTACATCTGAATCGGGGAGCAGTGCCATAAATGTTTAATGTGCTGAGAAGGTTGATTTCGATTTACTGCATCCGTGGCTTGGATGGTTTGAAACCTCGCCTCTCTCACTGCGAGTTGGAATAAATAAGAAAGTGTGTCCTTTCAGATGGGCAGAAGGTATACACTACTATTTCTACCCAGGAAAAAGTGGTGTGCCCCCATCATGGATGATATCGATCATCATATATGGCCTAACATGTGCTAAAAATGATGTAAATCATTCAAACAACCAGCCAACCGATTTACTGAACCACCAGGTTCATGTTGATGACCCTCATCTTACAGATGTTGCCAGCTATCTGTCAGATGACTCCCATCAGCCAACTCACATCTAAATCATTTCATGCTTAAATGTTATATTAATTGCATATATAAAATTATGTATTTATTAGGCACATATTTATATTTGCTTTATATTATAAGCACAACAAATGGGCGTCAGGGTTGTCATTAGTAGCCAATTGCCGATCAAAATTATCGGTTAAAATGGTGTTATCATCAGTTAGTTTTGCCTTAACTTGTATTTGAAATATGTGACATTGACTTCGTTGATCCCTCGTCAAATTGTTTGGAATTCAAAATGAATCCCTATTGCCAGGGCTAAATCTAGTTTACGGTAACTACTTTGCTGTGAAATTAGGAACTTCAGTTTAGTTTTTTAGTTCATTTGCTCTTAGTACAAACATGTACCACTTCTATGGTGTAATCGGTAAACACGTCTATCCTTTTAGGGTAGAAGACCCAGGTTCAAATCCTGGTGGGAGTAAAAATTTGTTTGGAAAAAGAGCTGGATTAAACATTTTTTTAAGTATTTCTAAATTTTGAATTTAATTCAATGTAATCAAATTCAATTTAAACAATCGAATATCATAAGTTACAGCATGTCTGGAAACGACCACGAGGGAAAGAAGCTATTACAAGACAATGGCCCATTTAGCAATAAAATCTTTCATGAGGCCCTCTTTTCTTCTTTGAAAGCCGTTTCCCTCTTTTGGTTTTGCAATTATGAGCCTCTTATAAAATATTTTACCTAATATTGTAATGCATTGAATGGTCTAAGAAGACAGTGGCCCAGTTAGTAAAATTATCTTCTCTGAGGCCCTCTTTCAATTCATTATCTTTAAGGCCCTATTATATTACCCTTTGGTCTTAAAATTAAAAACAAATGTTATTTTGCTACAATAATAGGTCTTTTTTAAATATGTTTACATATATTTACAAAAATCTTCCCTGAGGCCCTCTTTTGTCCATATTCTTCTCTTTTTGTGCTATGACCTTTGCCCTTTAAATCTTGGCAGCCAAACAGAGACTAACGAGTGGTCGTTTTAGCGCAGGATGAAACCTAACATGTGATGTCGACCAGTTTTCAAGACGTTTACACATCCATAAGCTCTTCTAACTACATTCTTTTCTTTCACGACTGTTATTATATTTATTATCTCATTTTAACCGGGTGTGTCTTTAATTGAAATGTTGAAAAATACTAGCTCCGTCGTTTCAATGGGATCTTCAGAGAGCTGAGATCAATGCCAAGAATGGAAGTTTATAACAATTATGTAAATATATATCCATTTTTAGATATCATACAGTAGCTTTTTTCACGTTTAATCTTCATTATTGTGATCTTTATTTTTTCATATTGACTACTGTTCGCATTTAGGCAAAATAAAAAAAAAGTTAAAAAATAAAAAGACAAAAAATGTGAAATACGGTATACAAAATGCAAAGTCTTATTATGAAGGACTAGTGCTAGGTTATGGGGAAAAAAACAATAATAAATCTATGAATTGAATTGAAAGGAATGTCGTTTAATGGCTCATCAACACAGTATAGGTTATTTAGAGCTGCCCAAGAGAGAGGGGGAGGATACATAGGAATCCGGGAACCGTGCCCTACTCTTATTATCAAATAGATTCCTATGGTTCTTTAACGTGCTCGGAGGATAGACCGATACACGGTACTGCCCGGTTTACGTCCCCATCCGTCGGACGAGGCTAACAAAAAGTGTCTTGGTCAAGAACACACCGACGAAACTCAGTGGCGCCACGGAGGATTGAACCCGGGGCCTCCGGTTACAAATTCCGCCGCACTACCGACTGCGCCATGCCAGCCCTAAAGAAAATATTTTTTGTTTCAAAACCCGGTGTAAAACCCACATTGTCAATACATACAGACTTGCTTTACACAGATAATTTTAATGTTATAGTATCAAAAATACACATTGTTTCATGCTACACTGATTTTTTCTCATATTTTGTTTTTGGAAAGAGAAAAAAAACAACATACTGTGTAAAATATCTGTATATAAATCCATTATCAAAGGACAATGTTTTAGGATAGATTTAAAGGATTAATATACACAACTTCCAAAATTATTATTTTTTCTATAAAAAAAAAGAAGGTTGATTAAGGAAGATCAAGATATAAGCAAGGGTATGTTATTTCTGATTAGTAAGCTAAGCTTTGCATGTCCCAGAATGAAAACATTAAGTTAATGTGCTACAGTTTGATACTGGAAAAATCAACAAAGTAAATTGTCTCTATACTAGCAAGGTATTGACTCCAAAGGGTTTCAAACGTATTCATTTTTTAAAAGTTTTTATATGCGATTAGTTTCTCAACTTTGTACAAAGATATTATATACGTTTTAAAAAGGTTAAGCTGTGGCATTTGACGTTGCATCTTGTTTCGATAAATGTAAAGTTTTGCTTGCATGATGATTTTTCTCAAAACAGTATTAAATTTACTATTTCCAAATAAAAATATCTGTTTCTGTTAAAGTTACGAATGCTGTTTTGCATTTTTCTGTAAGATAAGTTTGAAGTTTTGACCAGAATTCTTTTACTGTTCCACAGTTCCAAAACAGATGTTGGATAGTTTCAGGTGTATTTTTGCAAAAGCTGCACATATCGTTATTATTAATATTCATTTTAGGCAAAAAGGTAATTTGTTCCAAATATCCTATGGTTGATTCTAAATTGAACCAAGGTAACTTAGGATATTTTGTTATTTTATAAGGTAAGGCATATAATCTTTAAAATTCAAAGTTTGGAACACTAACTACATCATTTTTCCATTTACTTAATGCTTTGGGATATACATTATTTCTAATCATGATGTCATATACGTTTCGACAGCCTTTCTCATTTTGTAGAATTAAGGATAGGATTAGTGGACGAATAGGGTTTGGCTGTTACAGGCTAGATGCACAATATTCAGGTTTGCCAAATAATTCCTGACAGCAATTATAATACCTTCATATTCAAGAAAATTGGACTGTATATTATAGTGTTCATTCAATTCTATGTATGAATAAAGATTTCCATTTTTGTTTAAAATTTCATTGATAAAAGTTATTCCTCATGTAAACCATCTTTTGTAAAACACACTAGAGCCTCCGATTGAAATTTAAACATTTTAAAAATGTTTGATGCTTCAAGAAGCCCTTATAAAATAAATACATTAGATGTTATCATTGATCACATAGTAATAGTGTTAAATAAACTATTTTCATATTGTTTATATTAAATATATGATATCTGGAATGTTTTCACTAGATGATATATGTATAAGATCTATATCTTGCAATAAACTAACCCTCATGTCAAAGGTGTACCCTAATGTCTGTGGATTGGAGAAAAAATATATACTTGCAGACCATATAAGCGTAATTTAACAATATATCAAGTACCTTGGACGCCATGGACGTCAGTATGGACTTCATGAGTCATATTTTTCTTTGTTTAGAGTTTTATTAATTGATTTACTGATACAATATCAAGTTCATATATGCATGCAGCTGACATATCACTCTCGACTGACAAAACGGTAAACAATCACTCCCATAATATGATATAATCATAATTACAATGTCTCTTCCTCCTCTCCCTTCAATTCAACCGTAATATTAAAGTATATATTTGGAAAACTCAACAAATGCTTCCAAACTGTCAGTCATTATATGGATCGAACTGTTTGGGACCGAACGAACTGTTTGGGGCCGAAACGTCTTGATTTCAACTACGGGATTTATTTTGTTAAAAAGTATAATTTATCGGTCATAGCGATAAAATATCAAGAAATTGATCAAAATCACTCACTAATCTGCAATATTTTCATCAATACAACATTATATAGAAGAGCACTATTTTGCGGAGAGCTACAATCGAAAACCGAACCAAATGCTGCTTTTTGATGCAAAAAACCATTGAGCGGCACCCAATACTCTCCGAGCCACTATTCCCGAGTACGGAAATTGGCGAAGAGTTCCGATTGTGATTAGCGAAGAGTTCCGATCGATTCGTTTGCTATCGGAACTGCGCCGAATAGATTGTAATCGCATTGCGCATGTCCGAGAAAATCGTAAAAACTCGTAGTTCTCCGGCAGGAATAAACGGCTGGGCAGCATTTTATTCAAGATATTGTTTTGATCATAATTAATAATTTACATAACTGGAATACGAACCATGAATCTTCTTAGATTACTCATAAAATAGCTTTGTATACATATAAATGCAGTAATATTGAGTATTTAATATTTTACATTAAAAATCGCGTAGATATAGGTAGTGCCTCTGCGATGGGAAAGCTTACATTAGCAGGATTTTATAACGGATATTTCGACAATAAAACATGTTTAAAATTTTACAATATGCTAATTATTTAAGCCGACCCCGTTTTCGCTTCTTGAAGAAGGTGTTAATACTAGGACCACGTAATGGAATGAAAGCTTGGGAAAGTTCGAAAACCAGCCAGATCGGACCAGTAACAAAGTTTGACCCTTGATTTAGTTAAAAATGCTGTATTTTGCTTCTTTAAAATGATAGGGCCTTCATTTTTGATCAAGTCTTTACGAAACCTTACCAGATTGTTAATATCAATGAAAGCTTGGACAAGTTCGAAAACCAGCCTAATCGGATTAGTAACACCAGAGTTAAAACATTGCTATGACGTCATCCTTTGTTGTTTCTGTACAGTATATAGCAAATCTTACCTGTTACCGTCCAATATTTCCCACGCAGCTGTCCATTATTTTAAGAATGGACCGTAACTGTCCAATATTTTATAAAAATATTGGACAGTCCATTCTTAAAACAATGTACAATAAGATTGATAAAATGCACACACAAAAACAAAAGACGTTTACTCAGCAAATGCCTAAAACAATTTAACACGCAAATACGTAGAATAAGATATATTTTAGTAAAATATTTCCTAGTTAAATTTTTTCAATATTAACCGTATTTTTGATGCGTTTGTTATTTTACATAAAAATCATGCTCATGAATGATTTTGGTGGAGTTTGAGTTTGCTGCCTTTTAAAGGTTTTAATACCCAAACATTGTCCAGATATGTCTCTTCTGAATTGAATGTTGTTTAACGGCTCATCAACACAGTATAGGTTATTTAGAGCCGCCCTAGAGAGAGGTGAAGGATATATAGGAATCCGGGAACCTGCCCTACTCTTATTATCGAATAGATTCCTATGGTTCTTTAACGTGCTCGGAGGATAGACCATGTCTCTTCTGAACTCTTCTGAACTCTTGGCCGGATTTCAACGAAACTTTTTATGAATGATCAGTACCAGGCGTAGTTTTGCATATCATCGCCGTGTTATGGGTGAATGATTTTGGCGGAGTTGTGGTTCTTTAAATGTTCTAGTACACAAACTTTGTCCAGACTAGTTTTCCTGACCCCTTTGTCGGATTTCAACGACACTTTGCAGGGATGATCAGTACCAATCATAGTTCCGGTTTAATGATTTTTGGCAGAGTCATGGCCCTTTACAGATTTTAATAAACAAAATTTGTACAGACTACTTCTCCTGAACCCCTGGCCGGATTTCAGCGAAACTTGCTTATTACAATGCCTAGTTGGGCATATTATTGCCTTGTTGTTGTTGAAGGATTTTTGACAGAGTTAATATGTTCCATTATACACACACTTTATTCAGACTAGTTTTCCTGAACTCCTGGCTGGATTTCAATGTGTTTAGGTGGAATGATTTTGTTGGAGTTGTGGCTCTTTAAAGGTTGCTATACATAAACTTTGTCCCGACTATATAGTTCTCCAGATACCCTGGCCGGATTTCAACGAATATTGGTGGGGATGAACAGTACTAAGCCTAGTTAAGCAAGTCATCACCGTGTTGCAAATGAATGAATTTTTGCAGAGTGCAGGCCCTTTAAAGGTTTTAATAACGTAACTATGTACAGACTAGTTCTCTTGAACGCCTGACCGGATTTCAATGAAGCTTGCTAGGGATGATCAGTACCAAGCATAGTTGCGCATATCATCACCGTGTTCTGGTTGAATTATTTTTGACAAAGTTATGGCCCGTTATACACAAACTTTATCCAGACTAGTCTGTTGGAGCTCCCTATGGATTAATCGGGTAAAAAAAACCCACAAAGTTTTACTTTATTGTCTAAATGTGGATGCATTTATAAACAGGAAGTGTTCGACTGCCACTTTGCCCAATGCAGGGCTAAGGGTTCTGTCATATGTGCCCCAACAACTAATATTGCCCAAACCCCAACCACAGACTCCTTAAAGCCAGTAGAGCGATACATGCCCTCTTGGGCCTCTTGTTTATTGCAAGACCAGGAAACTTACACCGTTGGCTAAATCAAGTGTTTTGCACGCATTAACATCGTTGGATTCATTCTTTAGCTATAACCCATCTTCTGGATTGAGCTGCTACAAAGAGGTGATTGATGAGAAGGATTATTAAATATAAAATTAAAAGCTGTATCGATGAACGCATCAGTTGATAATCCCTTTGAATAAAACATCGATGCTCATCCCTACTGATTACAAAGCTTTGTCATTATGTTGCCTTCATACGAAGGTTATCAGGCAATCAACTCATTGTCACCTTACACATATGTACACATATACTTAAACGTGAGGACAGAAATGGACGTAGAATAAAACAACATCAGTTTGGAAACTTACGATATGATTTTTTAATGTCAGTTTTCGTCTTATAATGGAGGGCTGGCGTGGCGCAGTCGGTAACGCGACGGATTTGTAACCGGAGGCCCCGGGTTCAATCCTCCTTGGTGCCACTTAGTTTTGTCGGCAAGACACTTTCCTTTAGTCGCGTCCGTCGGATGGTGACGTAAACCGGGCCGTCCCGTGTATCGGTCTATCCTCCGAGCACGTTAAAGAACCAGAGGAATCTATTCAATAATAAGAGTAGGGCACGGTTCCCGGATTCCTATGTATGCTTCATCTCTCTCTGGGGCGGCTCTAAATAACATATACTGTGTTGATGAGCTGTTAAACAACATTCAGTTTAATTCGTATCATAGTAATGGCTAATAATATATTGCAGCAGAGGTTCATCAGCCCAAAGAAATATGATTAAAGGTTGGGTTTGCGAAGTTGTTATATATCATGAGTCTTATTCACGCAAAGTATAAAACCTATGACAATGCAGTTCTAAGGCCCAGTTTAAGTTTGATTTATTTATTTTCTTATGTAGCTATGGTGTGATGTTGTCAGTTTAGTCGGATTATTTTTTTCTGGAAAATTATTTTAAAAGACATCCTATTTATTTCAGAAAATGGACGTTTTAATCTGTTGGGAATTGACAAGACCCAATGATTAATCTATATGCGCGTTAACATTATTATATTTCACGAGAAACAAAACGTCTCCTTTTCATGTTATTTCTTTTAAGGTTTTATTTCTTTGC
>JAWPHD010023390.1:0-22228 GCA_037043455.1 Cyrtodaria siliqua | reverse complement strand
GAATATATATGTGTAAGAACTGAATATATATGCGTAAGAACTGAATATATGTGCGTAAGAATTGAATATATATTCGTAAGAACTGAATATATATGCGTAAGAACTGAATATATATGCGTAAGAACTGAATATATATGCATAAGAACTGAATATATATGCGTAAGAACTGAATATATATGTGTAAAAACTGAATATATATGCGTAAGAACTGAATATATGTGCGTAAGAACTGAATATATATTCGTAAGAACTGAATATATTTGCGTAAGAACTGAATATATATGCATAAGAACTGAATATATATGCGTAAGAACTGAATATATATGTGTAAGAACTGAATATATATGCGTAAGAACTGAATATATATGTGTAAGAACTGAACATATAAGCGTAAGAACTGAATATATATGCGCAAGATATGAATATATATGTGAAAGAACTGAATATATATGTGTAAGAACTGAATATATATGTGTACGAACTGAATATATATGTGAAAGAACTGAGTATATATGCGTAAGAACTGAATATATATGCGTAAGAACTGAGTATATTATCGTAAGAGCTGAATATATATGCGTTAGAACTGAATATATATGCGTAAGAACTGAATATATATGCGTAAGAACTGAAAATATATGTGTAAGAACTGAATATGTATGTGTAAGAACTGAATATATATGTGTAAGAACTGAATATATATGTGTAAGAGCTGAATATATATGCGTAAGAACTGAATATATATGCGTAAAGAACTGAATATATATGCGTAAGAACTGAACTATATATGCGTAAGAACTGAATATATATGCGTAAGAACTGAATATGTATGTGTAAGAACTGGAATATATATGTGTAAGAACTGAATATATAAGTGTAAGAACTGAATATATATGTGTAAGAACTGAATATATATGTGTAAGAACTGAATATATCTGTGTAATTACTGAATATATGTGTAAGAACTGAATATATATGCGTAAGTACTGAATATATATGCATAAGAACTGAATATATATGCATAAGAACTGAATATATATGCATAAGAACTGAAAATATATGTGTAAGAACTGAATATGTATGTGTAAGAACTGAATATATATGTGTAAGAACTGAATATATATGTGTAAGCGCTGAATATATATGCGTAAGAACTGAATATATATGCGTAAGAACTGAATATATAAGCGTAAGAACTGAATATATATGCGTAAGAACTGAATATATATGCGTAAGAACTGAATATGTATGTGTAAGAACTGAATATATATGTGTAAGAACTGAATATATAAGTGTAAGAACTGAATATATATGTGTAAGAACTGAATATATATGTGTAAGAACTGAATATATCTGTGTAATTACTGAATATATGTGTAAGAACTGAATATATATGCGTAAGTACTGAATATATATGCATAAGAACTGAATATATATGTGTAAGAACTGAATATATATGCGTAAGAACTGATATATATGCGTAAGAACTGAATATATGCATAAGAACTGAATATATATGCGTAAGAACTGAATATATATGTGTAAGAACTGAATATATATGCGTAAGAACTGCATATATATGTGTAAGAGCTGAATATATATGCGTAAGGACTGAATATATATGCGTAAGAACTGAATATATATGCGTAAGAACTGAATATATATGCGTAAGAACTGCAAATATATATGTGTAAGAACTGAATATATATGTTAAGAACTGAATATATATGTGTAAGAACTGAATATATATGTGTAAGAGCTGAATATATATGCGTAAGAACTGAATATATATGCGTAAGAACTGAATATATATGCGTAAGAACTGAATATATATGCGTAAGAACTGAATATATATGCGTAAGAACTGAATATATATGTGTAAGAACTGAATATATATGTGTAAGAACTGAATATATATGTGTAAGGGAACTGAATATATATGTGTAAGAACTGAATATATATGCGTAAGAACTGCATATATATGTGTAAGAGCTGAATATATATGCGTAGAACTGAATATATATGCGTAAGAACTGAATATATATGCGTAAGAACTGAATGAATATGCGTAAGAACTGAAATATATGTGTAAGAACTGAATATATATGTGTAAGAACTGAATATATATGTGTAAGAACTGAATATATACGTGTAAGAGCTGAATATATATGACGTAAGAACTGAATATATATGCGTAAGTACTGAATATATATGCGTAAGAAATGAATATATATGCGTAAGAACTGAATATATATGCGTAAGAACTGAATATATATGTGTAAGAACTGAATATATATGTGGTAAGAACTGAATATATATGCGTAAGAACTGAATATATATGTGTAAGAACTGAATATATATGCGTAAGAACTGAATATATATGCGTAAGAACTGAATATATATGCGTAAGAACTGAATATATATGCGTAAGAACTGAATATATGCATAAGAACTGAATATATATGCGTAAGAACTGAATATATATGTGTAAGAACTGAATATATATGTGTAAGAACTGAATATATATGCGTAAGAACTGGATATATATGTGTAAAAACTGAATATATATGAGTAAGAACTGAATATATATGTGTAAGAACTGAACATATATGCGTAAGAACTGAATATATATGCATAAGAACTGAATATATATGCGTAAGAACTGAATATATATGCGTAAGAACTGAATATATATGCGTAAGAACTGAATATATATGCATAAGAACTGAATATATATGCGTAAGAACTGAAAATATATGTGTAAGAACTGAATATGTATGTGTAAGAACTGAATATATATGTGTAAGAACTGAATATATATGTGTAAGCGCTGAATATATATGCGTAAGAACTGAATATATATGAGTAAGAACTGAATATATAAGCGTAAGAACTGAATATATATGCGTAAGAACTGAATATATATGCGTAAGAACTGAATATGTATGTGTAAGAACTGAATATATATGTGTAAGAACTGAATATATAAGTGTAAGAACTGAATATATATGTGTAAGAACTGAATATATATGTGTAAGAACTGAATATATCTGTGTAATTACTGAATATATGTGTAAGAACTGAATATATATGCGTAAGTACTGAATATATATGCATAAGAACTGAATATATATGCGTAAGAACTGAATATATATGCGTAAGAACTGAATATATATGCGTAAGAACTGAATATATGCATAAGAACTGAATATATATGCGTAAGAACTGAATATATATGTGTAAGAACTGAATATATATGTGTAAGAACTGAATATATATGCGTAAGAACTGGATATATATGTGTAAAAACTGAATATATATGAGTAAGAACTGAATATATATGTGTAAGAACTGAATATATATCTGTAAGAACTGAATATATATGTGTAAGAACTGAATATATGTGAGTAAGAACTGAATATATATATGTAAGAACTGAATATATATGTCTAAGAAATGAATATATATGTCTAAGAACTAAATATATATGTGTAAGGGAACTGAATATATATGTGTAAGAACTGAATATATATGCGTAAGAACTGCATATATATGTGTAAGAGCTGAATATATATGCGTAAGGACTGAATATATATGCGTAAGAACTGAATATATATGCGTAAGAACTGAATATATATGCGTAAGAACTGAAAATATATGTGTAAGAACTGAATATATATGTGTAAGAACTGAATATATATGTGTAAGAACTGAATATATATGTGTAAGAGCTGAATATATATGCGTAAGAACTGAATATACATGCGTAAGAACTGAATATATATGCGTAAGAACTGAATATATATGCGTAAGAACTGAATATATATGCGTAAGAACTGAATATATATGTGTAAGAACTGAATATATATGTGTAAGAACTGAATATATATGTGTAAGGGAACTGAATATATATGTGTAAGAACTGAATATATATGCGTAAGAACTGCATATATATGTGTAAGAGCTGAATATATGCGTAAGAACTGAATATATATGCGTAAGAACTGAATATATATGCGTAAGAACTGAATGAATATGCGTAAGAACTGAAAATATATGTGTAAGAACTGAATATATATGTGTAAGAACTGAATATATATGTGTAAGAACTGAATATATATGTGTAAGAGCTGAATATATATGCGTAAGAACTGAATATATATGCGTAAGTACTGAATATATATGCGTAAGAACTGAATATATATGCGTAAGAACTGAATATATATGCGTAAGAACTGAATATATATGTGTAAGAACTGAATATATATGTGTAAGAACTGAATATATATGCGTAAGAACTGAATATATATGTGTAAGAACTGAATATATATGCGTAAGAACTGAATATATATGCGTAAGAACTGAATATATATGCGTAAGAACTGAATATATATGCGTAAGAACTGAATATATGCATAAGAACTGAATATATATGCGTAAGAACTGAATATATATGTGTAAGAACTGAATATATATGTGTAAGAACTGAATATATATGCGTAAGAGCTAGATATATATGTGTAAAAACTGAATATTTATGAGTAAGAACTGAATATATATGTGTAAGAACTGAACATATATGCGTAAGAACTGAATATATATGCATAAGAACTGAATATATATGCGTAAGAACTGAATATATATGCGTTAGAACTGAATATATATGCGTAGGAACTGAATATATATGCATAAGAACTAAATATATATGCGTAAGAACTGAATATATATGTGTAAGAACTGAATATATATGCGTAAGAACTGAATATATGTTCGTAAGAACTGAATATATATTCGTAAGAACTGAATATATATGAGTAAGAACTGAATATATGCGTAAGTACTGAATATATATGCATAAGAACTGAATATATATGCGTAAGAACTGAATATATATGCGTAAGAACTGAATATATATGCGTAAGAACTGAATATATGCATAAGAACTGAATATATATGCGTAAGAACTGAATATATATGTGTAAGAACTGAATATATATGTGTAAGAACTGAATATATATGCGTAAGAACTGGATATATATGTGTAAAAACTGAATATATATGAGTAAGAACTGAATATATATGTGTAAGAACTGAATATATATCTGTAAGAACTGAATATATATGTGTAAGAACTGAATATATGTGAGTAAGAACTGAATATATATATGTAAGAACTGAATATATATGTCTAAGAAATGAATATATATGTCAAAGAACTAAATATATATGTGTAAGGGAACTGAATATATATGTGTAAGAACTGAATATATATGCGTAAGAACTGCATATATATGTGTAAGAGCTTAATATATATGCGTAAGAACTGAATATATATGCGTAAGAACTGAATATATATGCGTAAGAACTGAATATATATGCGTAAGAACTGAAAATATATGTGTAAGAACTGAATATATATGTGTAAGAACTGAATATATATGTGTAAGAGCTGAATATATATGCGTAAGAACTGAATATATATGCGTAAGAACTGAAAATATATGTGTAAGAACTGAATATATATGTGTAAGAACTGAATATATATGTGTAAGAGCTGAATATATATGCGTAAGAACTGAATATATATGCGTAAGAACTGAATATATATGCGTAAGAACTGAATATATATGCGTAAGAACTGAATATATATGCGTAAGAACTGAATATATATGTGTAAGAACTGAATATATATGCGTAAGAACTTAATATATATGCGTAAGAACTGAATATATATGCGTAAGAACTGAATATATATGCATAAGAACTGAATATATATGCGTAAGAACTGAATATATATGCTTAAGAACTGAATATATATGCGTAAGAACTGAATATATGCATAAGAACTGAATATATATGCGTAAGAACTGAATATATATGTGTAAGAACTGAATATATATGTGTAAGAACTGAATATATATGCGTAAGAACTGGATATATATGTGTAAAAACTGAATATATATGAGTAAGAACTGAATATATATGTGTAAGTACTGAACATATATGCGTAAGAACTGAATATATATGCATAAGAACTGAATATATATGCGTAAGAACTGAATATATATGCGTAAGAACTGAATATATATGCGTAAGAACTGAATATATATGCATAAGAACTGCATATATATGCGTAAGAATTGAATATATATGTGTAAGAACTGAATATATATGCGTAAGAACTGAATATATGTGCGTAAGAACTGAATATATATTCGTAAGAACTGAATATATATGAGTTAGAACTGAATATATGCGTAAGAACTGAATATATATGCATAAGAACTGAATATATATGCGTAAGAACTGAATATATATGTGTAAGAACTGAATATATATGCGTAAGAACTGAATATATGTGCGTAAGAACTGAATATATATTCGTAAGAACTGAATATATTTGCGTAAGAACTGAATATATATGCATAAGAACTGAATATATATGCGTAAGAACTGAATATATATGTGTAAGAACTGAATATATATGCGTTAGAACTGAATATATATGTGTAAGAACTGAACATATATGCGTAAGAACTGAATATATATGCGCAAGAAATGAATATATATGTGAAAGAACTGAATACATATGTGTAAGAACTGAATATATATGTGTAAGAACTGAATATATATGCGTAAGAAAAGAATATATGTGCGTAAGAACTGAATATATATTCGTAAGAACTGAATATATATATGCGTAAGAACTGGATATATATGTGTAAAAACTGAATATATATGAGTAAGAACTGAATATATATGTGTAAGTACTGAACATATATGCGTAAGAACTGAATATATATGCATAAGAACTGAATATATATGCGTAAGAACTGAATATATATGCGTAAGAACTGAATATATATGCGTAAGAACTGAATATATATGCATAAGAACTGCATATATATGCGTAAGAACTGAATATATATGTGTAAGAAATGAATATATATTCGTAAGAACTGAATATATATGCATAAGAACTGAATATATATGCGTAAGAACTGAATATTTATGCGTAAGAACTGAATATATATGCGTAAGAGCTGAATATATATGCGTAAGAACTGAATATATATTCGTAAGAAGTTAATATATATGCATAAGAACTGAATATATATGCGTAAGAACTGAATATATATGTGTAAGAACTGAATATATATGCGTAAGAACTGAATATATATGTGTAAGAACTGAATATATATGCGTAAGAACTGAATATATGTGTAAGAACTGAACATATATGCGTAAGAACTGAATATATATGCGTAATAAGTAAATATATATGTAAGAACTGAATATATATGTGTAAGAACTGAATATATATGTTTAAGAACTGAATATATATGTGTAAGAACTGAATATATATGTGTAAGAAGTGAACATATATGCGTAAGAACTGAATATATATGCGCAAGAAGTGAATATATATGTAAAAGAACTGAATATATATGTGTAAGAACTGAATATATATGTGTAAGAACTGAATATATATCTGTAAGAACTGAATATATATGTGTAAGAACTGAATATATGTGAGTAAGAACTGAATATATATATGTAAGTACTGAATATATATGTCTAAGAAATGAATATATATGTCTAAGAACTAAATATATATGTGTAAGAACTGAATATATATGTGTAAGAACTGAATATATATGCGTAAGAACTGAATATATATGCGTAAGAACTGAATATATATGTGTATGAGCTGAATATATATGCGTAAGAACTGAATATATATGCGTAAGAACTGAATATGTATTCGTAAGAACTGAATATAAATGTGTAAGAACTGAATATATATGTGTAAGAACTGAATATATATGTGTAAGAACTGAATATATATGTGTAAGAACTGAATATATATGTGTAAGAGCTGAATATATATGCGTAAGAACTGAATATATATGCATAAGAACTGAATATATATGCCTAAGAACTGAATATATATGCGTAAGAACTGAATATATATGCGTAAGACCTGAATATATATGTGTAAGAACTGAATATATATGTGTAAGAACTGAATATATATGCGTAAGAACCGGAGATATATGTGTAAAAACTGAATATATATGAGTAAGAACTGAATGTATATGTGTAAGAACTGAACATATATAGGTAAGAACTGAATATATTTGCAAAAGAACTGAATATATATGCGTAAGAACTGAATATATATGCGTAAGAACTGAATATATATGCGTATGAACTGAATATATATGGGTAAGAACAGAATATATATGCCTAAGAACTGAATATATATGTGTAAGAACTGAATATATTTGAGTAAGAACTGAATATATGCGTAAGAACTGAATATATATGCATACGAACTGAATATATATGCGTATGAACTGAATATATATGCGTAAGAACTGAATATATTTGCGTAAGAACTGAATATATATGCATAAGAACTGAATATATATGCGTAAGAACTGAATATATATGTGTAAGAACTGAATATATATGCGTAAGAACTGAATATATATGTGTAAGAACTGAATATATATGCGTAAGAACTGAGTATATATGCGTAAGAACTGAATATATATGCGTAAGAACTGAATATATATGCGTAAGAACTGAATATATATGCGTAATAACTGAATATATATTCGTAAGAACTGAATATATATGCATAAGAACTGAATATATATGCGTAAGAACTGAATATATATGCGTAAGAACTGAATATATATGTGTAAGATCTGAATATATATGCGTAAGAACTGAATATATGTGTAAGAAATGAACATATATGCGTAAAAACTGAATATATATGCGTAAGAAGTAAATATATTTGTAAGAACTGAATATATATTTGTAAGAACTGAATATATATGTGTAAGAACTGAATATATATGCATAACAACTGAATATATATGCGTAAGAACTGAATATATATGTGTCAGAACTGAATATATATGCGTAAGAACTGAATATATAGGTGTAAGGACTGAATATATATGCGTAAGAACTGAATATATATGTGTAAGAACTGAATATATATGCGTAAGAACTGATTATATATGCATAAGAACTGAATATATATGCGTAAGAACTGAATATATATGTATAAGAACTGCATATATATGCGTAAGAACTGAATATATATGTGTAAGAACTGAACATATATGCGTAAGAACTGAATATATATGCGCAAGAAGTAAATATATATGTGAAAGAACTGAATGTATATGTGTAAGAACTGAATATATATGTGTAAGAACTGAATATATATATGTAAGAACTGAATATATATGTGTAAGAACTGAATATATGTGAGTAAGAACTGAATATATATGTGTAAGAACTGAATATATATGCCTAAGAACTGAATATATATGTATAAGAACTGAATATATATGCGTAAGAACTGAATATATATGCGTAAGAACTGAATATATATGTGTAACAACTGAATATATATGTGTAAGAACTGAATATATATGCGTAAGAACTGAATATATATGCGTAAGAACTGAATATATATGCGTAAGAACTGAATATATATGCGTAATAACTGAATATATATGCGTAAGAACTGAATATATATGCGTAAGAAGTGAATATATATGTGTAAGAACTGAATATATATGTGTAAGAACTGAATATATATGCTCAATAACTGAATATATATGTGTAAGAACTGAATATATATGTGTAAAAACTGAATATATATGCGTAAGAACTGAATATATATGCGTTAGAACTGAATATATATGCGTAAAAACTGAATATATATGCGTAAGAACTGAATATATATTCGTAAGAACTGAATATATGTGTAAAAACTTAATATATATGAGTAAGAACTGAATATATATGCGTAAGAACTGAATATATATGCGTAAGAACTGAATATATATGCGTAAGAACTGAATATATATGTGTAACAACTGAATATATATGTGTAAGAACTGAATATATATGTGTAAGAACTGAATATATATGCGTAAGAACTGAATATATATGCGTAAGAAGTGAATATATATGTGTAAGAACTGAATATATATGTGTAAGAACTGAATATATATGCTCAATAACTGAATATATATGTGTAAGAACTGAATATATATGTGTAAAAACTGAATATATATGCGTAAGAACTGAATATATATGTGTATTAACTGAATATATATGCGTAAGAACTGATTATATATGCATAAGAACTCAATATATATGCGTAAGAACTGAATATATATGTGTAAGAACTGAATATATATGCGTAAGAACTGAATATATATGTGTAAGAACTGAACATATATGCGTAAGAACTGAATATATATGCGTAAGAACTGAATATATATTCGTAAGAACTGAATATATATGTGTAAAACTGAATATATATGTGTAAGAACTGAATGTATATGTGTAAGAACTGAATATATATGCGTATGCGTAAGAACTGAATATATGTGTGTAAGAACTGAATATATATGTGTAAGAACTGAATGTATATGCGTAAGAACTGAATATATATGTGTAAGAACTGAATATCTATGCGTAAGATCTGAATATATATGCGTAAGAAGTGAATATATATGTGTAAGAACTGAATATATATGCGTAAGAACTGAATATATATGTGTAAGAACTGAATATATATGTGTAAGTTCTGAATATATATGTGTAAGAACTGAATATATATGCGTAAGAACTGAATATATATGCATAATAACTGAATATATATGCGTAATAACTGAATATACATGTGTAAGAACTGATTATATATGTGTAAGAACTGAATATATATGCGTAAGAACTGAATATATATGCATAAGAACTGAATATATATGCGTTCGAACTGAGTATATATGCGTAAGAATTGAATATATATGCATAAGAACTGAACATATATGCGTAAGAACTGAATATATATGCGTAAGAAGTGAATATATATGTGTTAGAACTGAATATATATGCGAAAGAACTGAATATATATGTGTAAGAACTGAATATATATGTGTAAGAACTGAATATATATGTGTAAGAACTGAATATATATGCGTAAGAACTGAATATATATGCGTTAGAACTGAATATATATGCGTAGAAACAGAATATATATGCGTAAGAACTGAATATATATGCGTAAGAACTGAATATATATGCGTAAGAACTGAATATATAAGCGTAAGAACTGAAAATATATGCGTAAGAACTGAATATATATGTGTAAGAACTGAATATATATGTATAAAAACTGAATATATATGTTTAAGAATTGAATATATATGTTTAAGAACTGACTATATATGTGTAAGAACTGAATATATATGCGTAAGAACTGAATATATGCGTGAGAACTGAATATATATGCATAAGAACTGAATATATATGCGTAAGAACTGAATATATATGTGTAAGAACTGAATATATATCTGTAAGAACTGAATATATATGCATTATAACTGAATATATATGTGTTAAAACTAAATATATATGCGTAAGAACTGAATATATGCGTTAGAACTGAATATATATGCATAAGAACTGAATATATATGCGTAAGAACTGAATATATATGTGTAAGAACTGAATATATATGCGTAAGAACTGAATATATACGCGTAAGAACTGAATATATATGCGTAAGAACTGAATATATAGGCGTAAGAACAGAATATATATGCGTAAGAACTGAATATATATGCATAAGAACTGAATATATATGCGTAAGAACTGAATATATATGTGTAAGAACTGAATATATTTGCGTAAGAACTGAATATATATGTGTAAGAACTCAATATATATGCGTAAGAACTGAATATATATGTGTAAGAACTGAACATATATGCGTAAGAACTGAATATATATGCGCAAAAAGTGAATATATATGTGAAAGAACTGAATATATATGTGTAAGAACTGAATATATATTTGTAAGAACTGAATATATATCTGTAAGAACTGAATATATATGTGTAAGAACTGAATATATGTGAGTAAGAACTGAATATATATGTGTAAGAACTGAATATATATGTGTAAGAAATGAATATATATGTCTAAGAACTAAATATATATGTGTAAGAACTGAATATATATGTGTCAGACCTGAATATATATGCGTAAGAACTGAATATATATGCGTAAGAACTGCATATATATGCGTAAGAACTGAAAATATATGTGTAAGAACTGAATATATATGTCTAAGAACTGAATATATATGTGTAAGAACTGAATATATATGTGTAAGAGCTGAATATATATGCGTAAGAACTGAATATATATGAGTAAGAACTGAATATATATGTGTAAGAACTGAATATATATGCGTTATAACTGAATATATATGTGTAAGAACTGAACATATATGCGTAAGAACTGAATATATATGCGCAAGAAATGAACATATATGTGAAAGAACTGAATATATATGTGTAAGAACTGAATATATATGTGTAAGAACTGAATATATATGTGTAAGAACTGAGTATATATGCGTTAGAACTGTATATATATGCGTAAGAACTGAGTATATATGCGTAAGAGCTGAATATATATGCGTTAGAACTGAATATATATGCGTAAGAGCTGAATATATATGCGTAAGAGCTGAATATATATTTGTAAGAACTGAATATATATGTGTAAGAACTGAATATATATGCGTAAGAACTGAATATATATGCGTAAGAACTGAATATATATGCGTAAGAACTGAATATATATGCCAAAGAACTGAATATATATGCGTAAGAACTGAATATATATGTGTAAGAACTGAATATATATGCGTAAGAACTATATATATGTATATGCATAAGAACTGAATATATATGCTTAAGAACTGAATATATATGCGTAAGAACTGAATATATATGCGTAAGAACTGAATGTATATGCAAAAGAACTGAATATATATGCGTAAGAACTGAATATATATGTGTAAGAACTGAATGTATATGCGTAAGAACTGAATATATATGTGTAAGAACTGAATATATATGCGTAAGAACTGAATATATGTGTAAGAACTGAATATATATGTGTAAGCTGAATATATATGCGTTAGAACTGAATATATATGCGTAGAAACAGAATATATATGCGTAAGAACTGAATATATATGCGTAAGAACTGAATATATATGCGTAAGAACTGAATATATAAGCGTAAGAACTGAAAATATATGCGTAAGAACTGAATATATATGTGTAAGAACTGAATATATATGTATAAAAACTGAATATATATGTTTAAGAATTGAATATATATGTTTAAGAACTGACTATATATGTGTAAGAACTGAATATATATGCGTAAGAACTGAATATATGCGTGAGAACTGAATATATATGCATAAGAACTGAATATATATGCGTAAGAACTGAATATATATGTGTAAGAACTGAATATATATCTGTAAGAACTGAATATATATGCATTATAACTGAATATATATGTGTAAAAACTAAATATATATGCGTAAGAACTGAATATATGCGTTAGAACTGAATATATATGCATAAGAACTGAATATATATGCGTAAGAACTGAATATATATGTGTAAGAACTGAATATATATGCGTAAGAACTGAATATATACGCGTAAGAACTGAATATATATGCGTAAGAACTGAATATATAGGCGTAAGAACAGAATATATATGCGTAAGAACTGAATATATATGCATAAGAACTGAATATATATGCGTAAGAACTGAATATATATGTGTAAGAACTGAATATATTTGCGTAAGAACTGAATATATATGTGTAAGAACTCAATATATATGCGTAAGAACTGAATATATATGTGTAAGAACTGAACATATATGCGTAAGAACTGAATATATATGCGCAAAAAGTGAATATATATGTGAAAGAACTGAATATATATGTGTAAGAACTGAATATATAATTGTAAGAACTGAATATATATCTGTAAGAACTGAATATATATGTGTAAGAACTGAATATATGTGAGTAAGAACTGAATATATATGTGTAAGAACTGAATATATATGTGTAAGAAATGAATATATATGTCTAAGAACTAAATATATATGTGTAAGAACTGAATATATATGTGTCAGACCTGAATATATATGCGTAAGAACTGAATATATATGCGTAAGAACTGCATATATATGCGTAAGAACTGAAAATATATGTGTAAGAACTGAATATATATGTCTAAGAACTGAATATATATGTGTAAGAACTGAATATATATGTGTAAGAGCTGAATATATATGCGTAAGAACTGAATATATATGAGTAAGAACTGAATATATATGTGTAAGAACTGAATATATATGCGTTATAACTGAATATATATGTGTAAGAACTGAACATATATGCGTAAGAACTGAATATATATTCGCAAGAAATGAACATATATGTGAAAGAACTGAATACATATGTGTAAGAACTGAATATATATGTGTAAGAACTGAATATATGTGTAAGAACTGAGTATATATGCGTAAGAACTGTATATATATGCGTAAGAACTGAGTATATATGCGTAAGAGCTGAATATATATGCGTTAGAACTGAATATATATGCGTAAGAGCTGAATATATATGCGTAAGAGCTGAATATATATTTGTAAGAACTGAATATATATGTGTAAGAACTGAATATATATGCGTAAGAACTGAATATATATGCGTAAGAACTGAATATATATGCGTAAGAACTGAATATATATGCCAAAGAACTGAATATATATGCGTAAGAACTGAATATATATGTGTAAGAACTGAATATATATGCGTAAGAACTATATATATGTATATGCATAAGAACTGAATATATATGCTTAAGAACTGAATATATATGCGTAAGAACTGAATATATATGCGTAAGAACTGAATGTATATGCAAAAGAACTGAATATATATGCGTAAGAACTGAATATATATGTGTAAGAACTGAATGTATATGCGTAAGAACTGAATATATATGTGTAAGAACTGAATATATATGCGTAAGAACTGAATATATGTGTAAGAACTGAATATATATGTGTAAGAACTGAATATATATGCGTAAGAAGTAAATATATTGGTAAGAACTGAATATATATGTGTAAGAACTGAATATATATGTGTAAGAACTGAATATATATGCGTAAGAACTGAATATATATGCGTAAGAACTGAATATATATGAGTAAGAACTGAATATATATGTGTAAGAACTGAATATATATGCGTTAGAACTGAATATATATGTGTAAGAACTGAACATATATGCGTAAGAACTGAATATATATGCGCAAGAAATGAACATATATGTGAAAGAACTGAATATATATGTGTAAGAACTGAATATATATGTGTAAGAACTGAATATATATGTGTAAGAACTGAGTATATATGCGTAAGAACTGTATATATATGCGTAAGAACTGAGTATATATGCGTAAGAGCTGAATATATATGCGTTAGAACTGAATATATATGCGTAAGAGCTGAATATATATGCGTAAGAGCTGAATATATATTTGTAAGAACTGAATATATATGTGTAAGAACTGAATATATATGCGTTAGAACTGAATATATATGCGTAAGAACTGAATATATATGCGTAAGAACTGAATATATATGCCAAAGAACTGAATATATATGCGTAAGAACTGAATATATATGTGTAAGAATTGAATATATATGCGTAAGAACTATATATATGTATATGCATAAGAACTGAATATATATGCTTAAGAACTGAATATATATGCGTAAGAACTGAATATATATGCGTAAGAACTGAATGTATATGCAAAAGAACTGAATATATATGCGTAAGAACTGAATATATATGTGTAAGAACTGAATGTATATGCGTAAGAACTGAATATATATGTGTAAGAACTGAATATATATGCGTAAGAACTGAATATATGTGTAAGAACTGAATATATATGTGTAAGAACTGAATATATATGCGTAAGAAGTAAATATATTGGTAAGAACTGAATATATATGTGTAAGAACTGAATATATATGTGTAAGAACTGAATATATATGCGTAAGAACTGAATATATGTGTAAGAACTGAACATATATGCGTAAGAACTGAATATATATGCGTAAGAACTGAATATATATGCCTAAGAAGTAAATATATTGGTAAGAACTGAATATATATGTGTAAGAACTGAATATATATGTGTAAGAAGTGAACATATATGCGTAAGAACTGAATATATATGCGCAAGAAGTGAATATATATGTAAAAGAACTGAATATATATGTGTAAGAACTGAATATATATGTGTAAGAACTGAATATATATGTGTAAGAACTGAATATATATGCGTAAGAACTGAATATATATGCGTAAGAACTGCATATATATGCGTAAGAACTGAAAATATATGTGTAAGAACTGAATATATATGTGTAAGAACTGAATATATATGTGTAAGAACTGAATATATATGTGTAAGAGCTGAATATATATGCGTAAGAACTGAATATATATGTGTAAGAACTGAATATATATGCGTAAGAACTGGATATATATGTGTAAGAGCTGAATATATATGCGTAATAAGTGAATATATATGTGTAAGAACTGAATATATATTTGTAAGAACTGAATATATATGTGTAAGAACTGAATATATATGCGTAAGAACTGAATATATATGCGTAAGAACTGAATATATATGCGTAAGAACTGAATATATATGCCAAAGAACTGAATATATATGCGTAAGAACTGAATATATATGTGTAAGAACTGAATATATATGCGTAAGAACTATATATATATATGCATAAGAACTGAATATATATGCGTAAGAACTGAATTTATATGCGTAAGAACTGAATATATATGCGTAAGAACTGAATATATATGCAAAAAGAACTGAATATATATGCGTAAGAACTGAATATATATGTGTAAGAACTGAATATATATGCGTCAGAACTGAATATATATGTGTAAGAACTGAATATATATGCGTAAGAACTGAATATATGTGTAAGAACTGAACATATATGCGTAAGAACTGAATATATATGCGTAAGAACTGAATATATATGCGTAAGAAGTAAATATATTTGTAAGAACTGAATATATATGTGTAAGAACTGAATATATATGTGTAAGAACTGAATATATATGTGTAAGAAGTGAACATATATGCGTAAGAACTGAATATATATGCGCAAGAAGTGAATATATATGTAAACGAACTGAATATATATGAGTAAGAACTGAATATATATGTGTAAGAACTGAATATATATGTGTAAGAACTCAATATATATGTGTAAGAACTGAATATATGTGAGTAAGAACTGAATATATATGTGTAAGAACTAAATATATATGTCTAAGAAATGAATATATATCTCTAAGAACTAAATATATATGTGTTAGAACTGAACATATATGTGTAAGAACTGAATATATATGTGTAAGAACTGAATATATATGCGTAAGAACTGAATATATATGCGTAAGAACTGCATATATATGCGTAAGAACTGAAAATATATTTGTAAGAACTGAATATATATGTGTAAGAGCTGAATATATATGTGTAAGAACTGAATATATATGTGTAAGAGCTGAATATATATGCGTAAGAACTGAATATGTATGTGTAAGAACTGAATATATATGCGTAAGAACTGGATATATATGTGTAAAAACTGAATATATATGAGTAAGAACTGAATATATATGTGTAAGAACTGAACATATATACGTAAGAACTGAATATATATGCATAAGAACTGAATATATATGCGTAAGAACTAAATATATATGCGTAAGAACTGAATATATATGCGTAAGAACTGAATATATATGCGTAAGAACTGAATATATATGCGTAAGAACTGAATATATATGCATAAGAACTGAATATATATGTGTAAGAACTGAATATATATGTGTAAGAACTGAATATATATGTGTAAGAACTGAATATATATGTGTAAGAACTGAATATATATGCGTAAGAACTGAATATATATGTGTAAAAACTGAATATATATGAGTTAGAACTGAATATATATGTGTAAGAACTGAACATATATGCGTAAGAACTGAATATATATGCATAATAACTAAATATATATGCGTAAGAACTGAATATATATGCGTAAGAACTGAATATGTATGTGTAAGAACTGAATATATATGCGTAAGAACTGAATATAACTGTTTAAGAACTGAATATATATGTGTAAGAACTAAATGTATATGTGTAAGAACTGAATATATATGCGTAAGAACTGAATATATATGCGTAAGAAGTGAATATATATGTGTAAGAACTGAATATAGATGCGTAAGAACTGAATATATATGTGTAAGAACTGCATATATATGTGTAAGTACTGAATATATATGTGTTAGAACTGAATATATATGTGTATTAACAATATATATGTGTAAGAACTGAATATATATGTGTAAGAATTGAATATATATGTGTAAGAACTGAATATATATGCGTAAGAACTGAATATATATGCGTTAGAACTGAATATATATGCGTAAGAACTGAATATATGCGTAAGAACTGAATATATATGCGTTAGAACTGAATATATATGCGTAAAAACTGAATATATATGCGTAAGAACTGAATATTTATGCGTATGAACTGAATATATGCGTAAGAACTGAATATATATGCATATGAACTGAATATATATGCGTAAGAACTGAATATATATGCATATGAACTGAATATATATGCGTAAGAACTGAATATATATGTGTAAGAACTGAATATATATGTGTAAGAACTGAGTATAATTATATGCGTAAGAACCGTATATATATGCGTAAGAACTGAGTATATATGCGTAAGAGCTGAATATATATGCGTTAGAACTGAATATATATGCGTAAGAGCTGAATATATATGCGTAAGAGCTGAATATATATGCGTAATAAGTGAATATATATGTGTAAGAACTGAATATATATGCGTTAGAACTGAATATATATGCGTAAGAACTGAATATATATGTGTAAGAACTGAATATATATGCCAAAGAACTGAATATATATGCGTAAGAACTGAATATATATGTGTAAGAACTGAATATATATGCGTAAGAACTATATATATATGCATAAGAACTGAATATATATGCGTAAGAACTGAATATATATGCGTAAGAACTGAATATATATGCGTAAGAACTGAATATATATGCAAAAGAACTGAATATATATGCGTAAGAACTGAATATATATGTGTAAGAACTTAATATATATGCGTAAAAACTGAATATATATGTGTAAGAACTGAATATATATGCGTAAGAACTGAATATATGTGTAAGAACTGAACATATATGCGTAAGAACTGAATATATATGCGTAAGAAGTAAATATATTTGTAAGAACTGAATATATATGTGTAAGAACTGAATATATATGTGTAAGAACTGAATATATATGTGTAAGAACTGAACATATATGCGTAAGAACTGAATATATATGCGCAAGAAGTGAATATATATGTAAAAGAACTGAATATATATGTGTAAGAACTGAATATATATGTGTAAGAACTGAATATATGTGAGTAAGAACTGAATATATATGTTTAAGAACTAAATATATATGTCTAAGAAATGAATATATATGTCTTAGAACTAAATATATATGTGTAAGAACTGAATATATATGTGTAAGAACTGAATATATATGTGTAAGAACTGAATATATATGCGTAAGAACTGAATATATATGCGTAAGAACTGCATATATATGCGTAAGAACTGAAAATATATGTGTAAGAACTGAATATATATGTGTAAGAACTGAATATATATGTGTAAGAACTGAATATATATGTGTAAGAGCTGAATATATATGCGTAAGAACTGAATATATATGTGTAAGAACTGAATATATATGCGTAAGAACTGGATATATATGTGTAAAAACTGAATATATATGAGTAAGAACTGAATATATATGTGTAAGAACTGAACATATATACGTAAGAACTGAATATATATGCATAATAACTGAATATATATGCGTAAGAACTGAATATATATGCGTAAGAGCTGAATATATATGCGTAAGAACTGAATATATATTCGTAAGAACTTAATATATATGCATAAGAACTGAATATATATGCGTAATAAGTAAATATATTTGTAAGAACTGAATATATATGTGTAAGAACTGAATATATATGTTTAAGAACTGAATATATATGTGTAAGAACTGAATATATATGTGTACGAAGTGAACATATATGCGTAAGAACTGAATATATATGCGCAAGAAGTGAATATATATGTAAAAGAACTGAATATATATGTGTAAGAACTGAATATATATGTGTAAGAACTGAATATATATCTGTAAGAACTGAATATATATGTGTAAGAACTGAATATATGTGAGTAAGAACTGAATATATATATGTAAGAACTGAATATATATGTCTAAGAAATGAATATATATGTCTAAGAACTAAATATATATGTGTAAGAACTGAATATATATGTGTAAGACCTGAATATATATGCGTAAGAACTGAATATATATGCGTAAGAACTGAATATATATGTGTATGAGCTGAATATATATGCGTAAGAACTGAATATATATGCGTAAGAACTGAATATGTATTCGTAAGAACTGAATATAAATGTGTAAGAACTGAAAATATATGTGTAAGAACTGAATATATATGTGTAAGAACTGAATATATATGTGTAAGAACTGAATATATATGTGTAAGAGCTGAATATATATGCGTAAGAACTGAATATAAATGCTTAAGAACTGAATATACATGCGTAAGAACTGAATATATATGCGTAATAACTGAATATATATGCGTAAGAACGGAATATTTATGTGTAAGAACTGAATATATATGTGTAAGAACTGGATATATATGCGTAAGAACCGGATATATATGTGTAAAAACTGAATATATATGAGTAAGAACTGAATGTATATGTGTAAGAACTGAACATATATACGTAAGAACTGAATATATATGCATAAGAACTGAATATATATGCGTAAGATCTGAATATATATGCGTAAGAACTGAATATATATGCGTATGAACTGAATATATATGGGTAAGAACTGAATATATATGCCTAAGAACTGAATATATATGTGTAAGAACTGAATATATATGAGTAAGAACTGAATATATGCGTAAGAACTGAATATATATGCATAAGAACTGAATATATATGCGTAAGAACTGAATATATATGCGTAAGAACTGAATATATTTGTGTAAGAACTGAATATATATGCATAAGAACTGAATATATATGCGTAAGAACTGAATATATATGTGTAAGAACTGAATATATATGCGTAAGAACTGAATATATATGTGTAAGACTGAATATATATGCGTAAGAACTGAGTATATATGCGTAAGAACTGAATATATATGCGTAAGAACTGAATATATATGCGTAAGAACTGAATATATATGCGTAAGAACTGAATATATATTCGTAAGAACTGAATATATATGCGTAAGAACTGAATATATATGAGTAAAACTGAATATATATGCGAAAGAACGGATATATGTGTAAGAACGGAATATATACGTGTAAGAACGGAATATATATGTGTAAGAACGGAATATACATGTGTTAGAACGGAATATATATGTGTAAAAACGGAATATATGTGTAAGAATATATATGCGTAAGAATTGAATATATATGCGTAAGAACTGAATATATATGTGTAAGAACTGAAAATATATGTGTAAGAACGGAATATATGTGTAGGAACGGAATATATATGTGTAAGAACGGAATATATATGTGTAAGAACGGAATATATACGTATAAGAACGGAATATATATGTGTAAGAACGGAATATATATGTGTAAGAACGGAATATATATGTGTAAAAACTGAATATATATGCGTAAGAACTGAATATATATGTGTAAGAACTGAATATATATGTGTAAGAACTGACTATATATTCGTAAGAACGGAATATATATGTGTAAGAACGGAATATATATGTGTAAGAACGGAATATGTACGTGTAAGAACGGAATATATATGTGAAAGAACGGAATATATATGTGTATATATGTGGAAGAACGGAATATATATGTTTAAGAACTGAATATATATGTGTAAGATATGAATATATATGTGTAAGAACTGAATATATATGTGTAAGAACGGAATATATATGTGTAAGAACGGAATGTATATGTGTAAAAACGGAATATGTACGTGTA
>JAWPHD010023389.1:0-22234 GCA_037043455.1 Cyrtodaria siliqua | reverse complement strand
CATTCAGTTTTACGCATATATATTCAGTTCTTACAGATATATATTCCCTTCTTACACATATATATTCAATTCTTACACATATATATTCCCTTCTTACTCATATATACACATATATATTCCGTTCTTACACATATATTTCGTTCTTACACGTACATATTCCGTTCTTACACATATATATTAAGTTCTAACTCATATATATTCACTTCTTACACATATATATTCAGTTCTTACACATATATTCCGTTCTTACACATATTTACACATATATATACCGTTCTTACACATACATATTCCGTTCTTACACGTACATATTCCGTTTTTACACATATATATTCCGTTCTTACACATATATATTCCGTTCTTAAGCATATATATTCAGTTCTAACTCATATATATTCACTTCTTACACATATATATTCAGTTCTTACACATATATTCCGTTCTTACACATATATACACATATATATACCGTTCTTACACATACATATTCCGTTCTTACACGTACATATTCCGTTCTTACACATATATATTCCGTTCTTACACATATATATTCCGTTCTTAAGCATATATTCAGTTCTAACTCATATATATTCAGTTCTTATACATATATATTCACTTCTTACACATATATATTCCGTTCTTACACATATATATTCAGTACTTACAGATATATATTCAGTTCTTACGCATACATATTCAGTTCTTACGCATACATATTCAGTTGTTACGCATATATATTCATTTCTTACACATATATGTTCAGTTCTTACACATATATATTCCGTTCTTACACGTACATATTCCGTTCTTACACAAATATATTCCGTTCTTACACATATATATTCCGTTCTTACACATATATTCAGTTCTTACACATATATATTCCCTTCTTACACATATATATTCAGTTCTTACACATATATATTCAGTTCTTACACATATATACACATATATATTCCGTTCTTACACATATATATTCCGTTCTTACACAAATATATTCCGTTCTTACACATATATATTCCGTTCTTACGCATATATATTCAGTTCTTACGCATATATATTCAGTTCTTACACATATATATTCAGTTCTTACAAATATATATTCAGTTCTTACACATATATATTCAGTTCTTACACATATATATTCTGTACATACACATATAAATTCCGTTCTTGCACATATATATTCCGTTCTTACACATATATATTCCGTTCTTACACATATATATTCCGTTAATACACATATATATTCAGTTCTTACACATATATATTCAGTTCTTACGCATATATATTCCGTTCTTACACATATATATTCCGTTCTTACGCATATATATTCAGTTCTTACGCATATATATCATTTCTTACACATATATGTTCAGTTCTTACGCATATATTCAGTTCTAACTCATATATATTCAGTTCTTACACATATATATTTCGTTCTTACGCATATATATTCAGTTCTTACGCATATATATTCAATTCTTATACATATATGTTCAGTTATTATGCATATATATTCAGTTTTACGCATATGTATTAAGTTCTTACGCATATATATTCAGTTCTTACACATATATATTCAGTTCTTACACATATATATTCCGTTCTTACACATATTTATTCTGTTCTTACACATATATATTCCGTTCTTACACATATATATTCTGTTCTTACACATATATATTCACTTCTTACACATATATATTCCGTTCTTACACATATATATTCAGTTCTTACAGATATATATTCCGTTCTTACACATATATATTCAGTTCTTACACATATATATTCAGTTCTTACGCATATATATTCCGTTCTTACACATATATATTCCGTTATTACGCATATATATTCAGCTCTTACGCATAAATATTCATTTCTTACACATATATATTTAGTTCTTACACATATATACACATATATATTCCGTTCTTACACATATATATTCCGTTCTTACACAAATATATTCCGTTCTTACACATATATATTCCGTTCTTACGCATATATATTCAGTTCTTACGCATATATATTCAGTTCTTACGCATATATATTCAGTTCTTACACATATATATTCACTTCTTACACATATATATTCACTTCTTACACATATATATTCAGTTCTTACACATATATATTCCGTTCTCACACATATATACACATATTTATTCCGTTCTTACACATATATATTCCGTTCTTACGCATATATATTCAGTTCTTACGCATATATATTCAGTTCTTACACATATATATTCAGTTCTTACACATATATATTCCGTTCTTACACATATATATTCCGTTCTTAAACATATATATTCCGTTCTTACACGTATATATTCCGGTCTTACACATATATATTCCGTTCTTACACATATATATTCGGTTCTTACACATATATATTCCGTTCTTACACATATATATTCCGTTCTTACACGTATATATTCCGTTCTTACACATATATATTCCGTTCTTACACATATATATTCCGTTCTTACACATATATATTCAGTTCTTACGCATATATATTCCGTTCTTACACATATATATTCCGTTCGTACACATATATATTCAGTTCTTACACATATATATTCAGTTCTTACGCATATATATTCCGTTCTTACACATATATATTCCGTTCTTACGCATATATATTCTTACACATATATTCCGTTCTTACACATATATATTCAGTTCTTACACATATATATTCCGTTCTTACACATATATATTCCGTTCTTACGCATATATATTCAGTTCTTACTCATATATATTCCGTTCTTACGCATATATATTCAGTTCTTACGCATATATATTCAGTTCTTATGCATATATATTCCGTTCTTACGCATATATATTCAGTTCTTACGCATATATATTCAGTTCTTACGCATATATATTCAGTTCTTACACATATATATTCAGTTCTTACACATATATATTCCGTTCTTACACATATATATTCCGTTCTTACACATATATATTCCGTTCTTACACATATATATTCCGTTCTTACACATATATATTCCGTACTTACACATATATATTCAGCTCTTAAACATATATATTTCGTTCTTACGCATATATATTCATTTCTTACGCATATATATTCAGTTCTTACACATATATATTCACTTCTTACACATATATATTCAGTTCTTACACATATATATTCCGTTCTTACACATATATACACATATATATTCCGTTATTAGACATATATATTCCGTTCTTACACGTACAGATTCCGTTCTTACACAAATATATTCCGTTCTTACATATATATATTCCGTTCTTCCGCATATATATTCAGTTCTTACGCATATATATTCCGTTCTTACACATATATATTCCGTTATTACGCATATATATTCAGCTCTTACGCATAAATATTCATTTCTTACACATATATATTTAGTTCTTACACATATATACACATATATATTCCGTTCTTACACATATATATTCCGTTCTTACACAAATATATTCCGTTCTTACACATATATATTCCGTTCTTACGCATATATATTCAGTTCTTACGCATATATATTCAGTTCTTACGCATATATATTCAGTTCTTACACATATATATTCACTTCTTACACATATATATTCACTTCTTACACATATATATTCAGTTCTTACACATATATATTCCGCTCTCACACATATATACACATATTTATTCCGTTCTTACACATATATATTCCGTTCTTACGCATATATATTCCGTTCTTACGCATATATATTCAGTTCTTACGCATATATATTCAGTTCTTACACATATATATTCAGTTCTTACACATATATATTCCGTTCTTACACATATATATTCCGTTCTTAAACATATATATTCCGTTCTTACACGTATATATTCCGGTCTTACACATATATATTCCGTTCTTACACATATATATTCGGTTCTTACACATATATATTCCGTTCTTACACATATATATTCCGTTCTTACACGTATATATTCCGTTCTTACACATATATATTCCGTTCGTACACATATATATTCAGTTCTTACACATATATATTCAGTTCTTACGCATATATATTCCGTTCTTACACATATATATTCCGTTCTTACGCATATATATTCTTACACATATATTCCGTTCTTACACATATATATTCAGTTCTTACACATATATATTCCGTTCTTACACATATATATTCCGTTCTTACGCATATATATTCAGTTCTTACTCATATATATTCCGTTCTTACGCATATATATTCAGTTCTTACGCATATATATTAAGTTCTTATGCATTATATTTAGTTAGTTATTAGCATATTTATTTATTAGTTCTTACGCATATATATTCAGTTCTTACGCATATATTCAGTTCTTACGCATATATATTCAGTTCTTACACATATATATTCAGTTCTTACACATATATATTCCGTTCTTACACATATATATTCCGTTCTTACACATATATATTCCGTTCTTACACATTCTACATATTCCGTTCTTACACATATATATTCCGTACTTACACATATATATTCAGCTCTTAAACATATATATTTCGTTCTTACGCATATATATTCATTTCTTACGCATATATATTCAGTTCTTACACATATATATTCACTTCTTACACATATATATTCAGTTCTTACACATATATATTCCGTTCTTACACATATATACACATATATATTCCGTTATTAGACATATATATTCCGTTCTTACACGTACAGATTCCGTTCTTACACAAATATATTCCGTTCTTACATATATATATTCCGTTCTTCCGCATATATATTCAGTTCTTACGCATATATATTCAGTTCTTACACATATATATTCAGTTCTTACGCATATATATTCAGTTCTTACACATATATATTCAGTTCTTACACATATATATTCCGTTCTTACACATATATATTCCGTTCTTACACATATATATTCCATTCTTACACATATATATATTCAGTTCTTACACATATATATTCCGTTCTTACACATATATATTCAGTTCTTAGACATATATATTCCGTTCTTACACATATATATTCCGTTCTTACACATATTCCATTCTTACACATATATATTCCGTTCTTACGCATATATATTCAGTTCTTACGCATATATATTCAGTTCTTACAGATATGTATTCAGTTCTTACGCATATATATTCAGTTCTTACGCATATATATTCTGTTCTTACGCATATATATTCATTTCTTACACATATATGTTCAGTTCTTACACATATATATTCCGTTCTTACACGTACATATTCCGTTCTTACACATATATATTTCCTTCTTACACATATATATTCAGTTCTTATACATATATATTCACTTCTTACACATATATAATCAGTTCTTACACATATATATTCCGTTCTTACACATATATACACATATATATTCCGTTCTTACACGTACATATTTCGTTCTTACACATATATATTCCGTTCTTACACATATATATTCCGTTCTTACACATATATATTCAGTTCTTAAACATATATATTCCCTTCTTACACATATATATTCAGTTCTTACACATATATATTCAGTTCTTACACATATATACACATATATATTCCGTTCTTACACTTATATATTCCGTTCTTACACAAATATATTCCGTTCTTACACATATATGATCCGTTCTTACGCATATATATTCAGTTCTTACGCATATATATTCAGTTCTTACACATATATATTCAGTTCTTACACATATATATTCAGTTCTTACACATATATATTCAGTACTTACACATATATATTCCGTTCTTGCACATATATATTCCGTTCTTACACATATATATTCCGTTCTTACACATATATATTCCGTTCTTACAAATATATATTCAGTTCTTACACATATATATTCAGTTCTTACGCATATATATTCCGTTCTTACACATATATATTCCGTTCTTACGCATATATATTCAGTTCTTACGCATATATATTCATTTCTTACACATATATGTTCAGTTCTTACGCATATATATTCAGTTTTACGAATATATATTCAGTTCTTACGCATATATATTCAGTTCTGTCACATATATATTCAGTTCTTACACATATATATTCCGTTCTTACACATATTTATTCCGTTCTTACACATATATATTACGTTCTTACACATATATATTCAGTTCTTACACATATATATTGACTTCTTACACATATATATTCCGTTCTTACACATATATATTCAGTACTTACAGATATATATTCAGTTCTTACGCATATATATTCAGTTCTTCCTCATACATATTCAGTTCTTACGCATATATATTCATTTCTTACACATATATGTTCAGTTCTTACACATATATATTCCGTTCTTACACATATATATTCAGTTCTTACACATATATATTCCCTTCTTACACATATATATTCAGTTCTTACACATATATATTCAGTTCTTACACATATATACACATATATATTCCGTTCTTACACATATATATTCCGTTCTTACACAAATATATTCCGTTCTTACACATATATATTCCGTTCTTACGCATATATATTCAGTTCTTACGCATATTCAGTTCTTACACATATATATTCAGTTCTTACACATATATATTCACTTCTTACACATATATATTCCATTCTTACACATATATATTCAGTTCTTACACATATATATTCACTACTTACACATATATATTCCGTTCTTACACATATATTCCGTTCTTACACATATAAACACATATATATTCCGTTCTTACACATACATATTCCGTTCTTACACATACATATTCCGTTCTTACACATATATATTCAGTTCTAACTCATATATATTCACTTCTTACACATATATATTCAGTTCTTACACATATATTCCGTTCTTACACATATATACACATATATATACCGCTCTTACACATACATATTCCGTTCTTACACGTACATATTCAGTTCTTACACATATATATTCCGTTCTTACACATATATATTCCGTTCTTAAGCATATATATTCAGTTCTAACTCATATATATTCACTTCTTACACATATATATTCAGTTCTTACACATATATTCCGTTCTTACACATATATACACATATATATACCGTTCTTACACATACATATTCCGTTCTTACACGTACATATTCCGTTCTTACACATATATATTCCGTTCTTTCACATATATATTCCGTTCTTAAGCATATATTCAGTTCTAACTCATATATATTCAGTACATATATATTCCGTTCTTACACATATATATTCAGTACTTACAGATATATATTCAGTTTTTATGCATACATATTCAGTTCTTACGCATACATATTCAGTTGTTACGCATATATATTCATTTCTTACACATATATGTTCAGTTCTTACACATATATATTCCGTTCTTACACGTACATATTCCGTTCTTACACATATATATTCCGTTCTTACACATATATATTCCGTTCTTACACATATATATTCAGTTCTTACACATATATATTCCCTTCTTACACATATATATTCAGTTCCTACACATATATATTCAGTTCTTACACATATATACACATATATATTCCGTTCTTACACATATATATTCCGTTCTTACACAAATATATTCCGTTCTTACACATATATATTCCGTTCTTACGCATATATATTCAGTTCTTACGCATATATATTCAGTTCTTACACATATATATTCAGTTCTTACAAATATATATTCAGTTCTTATACATATATATTCAGTTCTTACACATATATATTCAGTACTTACACATATATATTCCGTTCTTGCACATATATATTCCGTTCTTACACATATATATTCCGTTCTTACACATATATATTCCGTTAATACACATATATATTCAGTTCTTACACATATATATTCAGTTCTTACGCATATATATTCCGTTCTTACACATATATATTCAGTTCTTACGCATATATATCATTTCTTACACATATATGTTCAGTTCTTACGCATATATATTCAGTTTTACGAATATATATTCAGTTCTTACGCATATATATTCAGTTCTTACACATATATATTCCGTTCTTACGCATATATATTCAGTTCTTACGCATATATATTCAATTCTTATACATATATGTTCAGTTATTATGCATATATATTCAGTTTTACGCATATGTATTAAGTTCTTACGCATATATATTCAGTACTTACACATATATATTCAGTTCTTACACATATATATTCCGTTCTTATACATATTTATTCCGTTCTTACACATATATATTCCGTTCTTACACATATATATTCTGTTCTTACACATATATATTCACTTCTTACACATATATATTCCGTTATTACACATATATATTCAGTTCTTACAGATATATATTCAGTTATTACGCATATATATTCAGCTCTTACGCATAAATATTCATTTCTTACGCATATATTTTCATTTCTTACACATATATGTTCAGTTCTTACACATATATATTCCGTTCTTACACGTACATATACCGTTCTTACACATATATATTCCGTTCTTACACATATATATTCAGTTCTTACAGATATATATTCCCTTCTTACACATATATATTCAATTCTTACACATATATATTCCCTTCTTACACATATATACACATATATATTCCGTTCTTACACATATATTTCGTTCTTACACGTACATATTCCGTTCTTACGCATATATATTCCGTTCTTACACATATATATTCCGTTCTTTCGCATATATATTCAGTTCTTACTCATATATATTCCGTTCTTACACAAATATATTCCGTTCTTACACATATATATTCCGTTCTTACGCATATATATTCAGTTCTTACGCATATTCAGTTCTTACACATATATATTCAGTTCTTACACATATATATTTACTTCTTACACATATATATTTAGTTCTTACACATATATATTCAGTACTTACACATATATATTCCGTTCCTACACATATATATTCCGTTCTTAAACATATATATTCAGTTCTTACGCATATATATTCCATTCTTACACATATATATTCCGTTCTTACGCATATATATTCAGTTCTTACGCATATATATTCAATTCTTATACATATATGTTCAGTTATTATGCATATACATTCAGTTTTACGCATATATATTCAGTTCTTACAGATATATATTCCCTTCTTACACATATATATTCAATTCTTACACATATATATTCCCTTCTTACTCATATATACACATATATATTCCGTTCTTACACATATATTTCGTTCTTACACGTACATATTCCGTTCTTACACATATATATTAAGTTCTAACTCATATATATTCACTTCTTACACATATATATTCAGTTCTTACACATATATTCCGTTCTTACACATATTTACACATATATATACCGTTCTTACACATACATATTCCGTTCTTACACGTACATATTCCGTTTTTACACATATATATTCCGTTCTTACACATATATATTCCGTTCTTAAGCATATATATTCAGTTCTAACTCATATATATTCACTTCTTACACATATATATTCAGTTCTTACACATATATTCCGTTCTTACACATATATACACATATATATACCGTTCTTACACATACATATTCCGTTCTTACACGTACATATTCCGTTCTTACACATATATATTCCGTTCTTACACATATATATTCCGTTCTTAAGCATATATTCAGTTCTAACTCATATATATTCAGTTCTTATACATATATATTCACTTCTTACACATATATATTCCGTTCTTACACATATATATTCAGTACTTACAGATATATATTCAGTTCTTACGCATACATATTCAGTTCTTAAGCATACATATTCAGTTCTTACACATATATATTCATTTCTTACACATATATGTTCAGTTCTTACACATATATATTCCGTTCTTACACGTACATATTCCGTTCTTACACAAATATATTCCGTTTTACACATATATATTCCGTTCTTACACATATATTCAGTTCTTACACATATATATTCCCTTCTTACACATATATATTCAGTTCTTACACATATATTTTCAGTTCTTACACATATATACACATATATATTCCGTTCTTACACATATATATTCCGTTCTTACACAAATATATTCCGTTCTTACACATATATATTCCGTTCTTACGCATATATATTCAGTTCTTACGCATATATATTCAGTTCTTACACATATATATTCAGTTCTTACAAATATATATTCAGTTCTTACACATATATATTCAGTTCTTACACATATATATTCTGTACATACACATATAAATTCCGTTCTTGCACATATATATTCCGTTCTTACACATATATATTCCGTTAATACACATATATATTCAGTTCTTACACATATATATTCAGTTCTTACGCATATATATTCCGTTCTTACACATATATATTCCGTTCTTACGCATATATATTCAGTTCTTACGCATATATATCATTTCTTACACATATATGTTCAGTTCTTACGCATATATATTCAGTTTTACGAATATATATTCAGTTCCTACGCATATATATTCAGTTCTTACACATATATATTTCGTTCTTACGCATATATATTTAGTTCTTACGCATATATATTCAATTCTTATACATATATGTTCAGTTATTATGCATATATATTCAGTTTTACGCATATGTATTAAGTTCTTACGCATATATATTCAGTTCTTACACATATATATTCAGTTCTTACACATATATATTCCGTTCTTACACATATTTATTCTGTTCTTACACATATATATTCCGTTCTTACACATATATATTCTGTTCTTACACATATATATTCACTTCTTACACATATATATTCCGTTCTTACACATATATATTCAGTTCTTACAGATATATATTCCGTTCTTACACATATATATTCAGTTCTTACACATATATATTCAGTTCTTACGCATATATATTCCGTTCTTACACATATATATTCCGTTATTACGCATATATATTCAGCTCTTACGCATAAATATTCATTTCTTACACATATATTCAGTTCTTACACATATATACACATATATATTCCGTTCTTACACATATATATTCCGTTCTTACACAAATATATTCCGTTCTTACACATACATATTCCGTTCTTACGCATATATATTCTGTTTTTACGCATATATATTCAGTTCTTACACATATATATTCAGTTCTTACAAATATATATTTAGTTCTTACACATATATATTCAGTTCTTACACATATATATTCAGTACTTACACATATATATTCCGTTCTTGCACTTATATATTCCGTTCTTACACATATATATTCCGTTCTTACACATATATATTCCGTTCTTACACATATATATTCAGTTCTTACACATATATATTCAGTTCTTACGCATATATATTCCGTTCTTACACATATATATTCCGTTCTTACGCATATATATTCAGTTCTTACGCATATATATCATTTCTTACACATATATGTTCAGTTCTTACGCATATATATTCAGTTTTACGAATATATATTCAGTTATTACGCATATATATTCAGCTCTTACGCATAAATATTCATTTCTTACGCATATATATTCATTTCTTACACATATATGTTCAGTTCTTACACATATATATTCCGTTCTTACACGTACATATACAGTTCTTACACATATATATTCCGTTCTTACACATATATATTCAGTTCTTACAGATATATATTCCCTTCTTACACATATATATTCAATTCTTACACATATATATTCCCTTCTTACTCATATATACACATATATATATTCCGGTCTTACACATATATTTCGTTCTTACACGTACATATTCCGTTCTTACGCATATATATTCCGTTCTTACACATATATATTCCGTACTTTCGCATATATATTCAGTTCTTACTCATATATATTCAGTTCTTACACATATATATTCAGTTCTTACAAATATATATTCAGTTCTTACACATATATATTCAGTTCTTACACATATATATTCGGTTCTTACACATATATATTCATTTCTTACACATATATGTTCAGTTCTTACACATATATATTCCGTTCTTACACGTACATATTCCGTTATTACACATATATATTTCGTTCTTACACATATATTCAGTTCTTATACATATATATTCACTTCTTACACATATATAATCAGTTCTTACACATATATATTCCGTTCTTACACATATATACAAATATATATTCCGTTCTTACACGTACATATTTCGTTCTTACACATATATATTCCGTTCTTACACATATATATTCCGTTCTTACACATATACATTCAGTTCTTACACATATATATTCCCTTCTTACACATATATATTCAGTTCTTACACATATATATTCAGTTCTTACACATATATACACATATATACCGTTCTTACACATATATATTCCGTTCTTACACAAATATATTCCGTTCTTACACATATATGATCCGTTCTTACGCATATATATTCAGTTCTTACGCATATATATTCAGTTCTTACACATATATATTTAGTTCTTACAAATATATATTCAGTTCTTACACATATATATTCAGTTCTTACACATATATATTCAGTACTTACACATATATATTCCGTTCTTGCACATATATATTCCGTTCTTACACATATATATTCAGTTCTTACACATATATATTCCGTTCTTACACATATATATTCAGTTCTTACACATATATATTCAGTTCTTACGCATATATATTCCGTTCTTACACATATATATTCCGTTCTTACGCATATATATTCAGTTCTTAAACATATATATTCCATTCTTACACATATATATTCAGTTCTTACACATATATATTCAGTTCTTACACATATATACACATATATATTCCGTTCTTACACATATATATTCCGTTCTTACACAAATATATTCCGTTCTTACACATATATGATCCGTTCTTACGCATATATATTCAGTTCTTACGCATATATATTCAGTTCTTACACATATATATTCCGTTCTTACACGTACATATACAGTTCTTACACATATATATTCCGTTCTTACACATATATATTCAGTTCTTACAGATATATATTCCCTTCTTACACATATATATTCAATTCTTACACATATATATTCCCTTCTTACTCATATATACACATATATATTCCGTTCTTACACATATATTTCGTTCTTACACGTACATATTCCGTTCTTACGCATATATATTCCGTTCTTACACATATATATTCCGTTCTTTCGCATATATATTCAGTTCTTACTCATATATATTCAGTTCTTACACATATATATTCAGTTCTTACAAATATATATTCAGTTCTTACACATATATATTCAGTTCTTACACATATATATTCCGTTCTTACACATATATATTCATTTCTTACACATATATGTTCAGTTCTTACACATATATATTCCGTTCTTACACGTACATATTCCGTTCTTACACATATATATTTCGTTCTTACACATATATATTCAGTTCTTATACATATATATTCACTTCTTACACATATATAATCAGTTCTTACACATATATATTCCGTTCTTACACATATATACACATATATATTCCGTTCTTACACGTACATATTTCGTTCTTACACATATATATTCCGTTCTTACACATATATATTCCGTTCTTACACATATACATTCAGTTCTTACACATATATATTCCCTTCTTACACATATATATTCAGTTCTTACACATATATATTCAGTTCTTACACATATATACACATATATATTCCGTTCTTACACATATATATTCCGTTCTTACACAAATATATTCCGTTCTTACACATATATGATCCGTTCTTACGCATATATATTCAGTTCTTACGCATATATATTCAGTTCTTAAACATATATATTTAGTTCTTACAAATATATATTCAGTTCTTACACATATATATTCAGTTCTTACACATATATATTCAGTACTTACACATATATATTCCGTTCTTGCACATATATATTCCGTTCTTACACATATATATTCCGTTCTTACACATATATATTCCGTTCTTACACATATATATTCAGTTCTTACACATATATATTCCGTTCTTACGCATATATATTCAGTTCTTAAACATATATATTCCCTTCTTACACATATATATTCAGTTCTTACACATATATATTCAGTTCTTACACATATATACACATATATATTCCGTTCTTACACATATATATTCCGTTCTTACACAAATATATTCCGTTCTTACACATATATGATCCGTTCTTATGCATATATATTCAGTTCTTACGCATATATATTCAGTTCTTACACATATATATTTAGTTCTTACAAATATATATTCAGTTCTTACACATATATATTCAGTTCTTACACATATATATTCAGTACTTACACATATATATTCCGTTCTTGCACATATATATTCCGTTCTTACACATATATATTCCGTTCTTACACATATATATTCCGTTCTTACACATATATATTCAGTTCTTACACATATATATTCAGTTCTTACGCATATATATTCCGTTCTTACACATATATATTCCGTTCTTACGCATATATATTCAGTTCTTACGCATATATATTCATTTCTTACACATATATGTTCAGTTCTTACGCATATATATTCAGTTTTACTAATATATATTCAGTTCTTACGCATATATATTCAGTTCTGTCACATATATATTCAGTTCTTACACATATATATTCCGTTCTTACACATATTTATTCCGTTCTTACACATATATATTCCGTTCTTACACATATATATTCAGTTCTTACACATATATATTGACTTCTAACACATATATATTCCGTTCTTACACACATATATTCAGTACTTACAGATATATATTCAGTTCTTACGCATATATATTCAGTTCTTACGCATACGTATTCAGTTCTTACGCATATATATTCATTTCTTACACATATATGTTCAGTTCTTACACATATATATTCCGTTCTTACACATATATATTCAGTTCTTACACATATATATTCCCTTCTTACACATATATATTCAGTTCTTACACATATATATTCAGTTCTTACACATATATACACATATATATTCCGTTCTTACACATATATATTCCGTTCTTACACAAATATATTCCGTTCTTACACATATATATTGCGTTCTTACGCATATATATTCAGTTCTTACGCATATTCAGTTCTTACACATATATATTCAGTTCTTACATATATATATTCACTTCTTACACATATATATTTAGTTCTTACACATATATATTAAGTACTTACACATATATATTCCGTTCTTACACATATATATTCCGTTCTTAAACATATATATTCAGTTCTTACGCATATATATTCTGTTCTTTACACATATATATTCCGTTCTTACGCATATATATCAGTTCTTACGCATATATATTCAATTCTTATACATATATGTTCAGTTATTATGCATATACATTCAGTTTTACGCATATGTATTCAGTTCTTACGCATATATATTCCGTTCTTACACATATTTTATTCTGTTCTTACACAGTATATATTCCGTTCTTACAAAATATATATTCAGTTTCATTACACATATATTCACTTCTACACATATATATTCCGTTCTTACACATATATATTCAGTTCTTACAGATATATATTCAGTTATTACGCATATATATTCAGCTTCTTACGCATAAATATTCATTTCTTACGCATATATATTCATTTCTTAAACATATATGTTCAGTTCTTAAACATATATATCGTTCTTACACGTACATATCCGTTCTTACACATATATATTCGCTTCTAACACATATATATTCCGTTCTTACACATATATATTCAGTTCTTACACATATATATTCCCTTCTTACACATATATATTCAGTTCTTACACATATATATTCCGTTCTTACACATAATACACATATATATTCCGTTCTTACACATATATTCGTTCTTACACTTACATATTCCGTTTCTTACACATATATATTCCTTTTTACAAATATATATTCCGTTCTTTCGCATATATATACAGTTCTTACTCATATATATTCAGTTCTTACACATATATTTTCAGTTCTTACAAATATATATTCAGTTCTTACACAATATATTCAGTTCTTACACATATATATTCAGTTCTTACACATATATATTCCATTCTTACACATATATATTCAGTTCTACCATATATATTCACTACTTACACATATTAGTTCAGTTCTTACACATATATTCCGTTCTTTACACATATATACACATATATATTCCGTTCTTACACATACATATTCGTTCTTACACGTACATATTCCGTTCTTACACATATATATTCCGTTGTTACTCATATATATTCCGTTCTTACGCATATATATTCAGTTCTAACTCTATATATTCACTTCTTACACATATATATTCAGTTCTTACACATATATTCCGTTCTACACATATATACACATATATATACCGTCCTTACACATACATATTCCGTTCTTACACGTACATATTCCGTTCTTACACATATATATTCCGTTCTTACACATATATATTCCGTTCTTAAGCATATATTCAGTTCTAACTCATATATATTCAGTCTTATACATATATATTCACTTTCTTACACATATATATTCCGTTCTTACACATATATATTCAGTACTTACAGATATATATTCACTTCTTACGCATACATATTCAATTCTTACGCATACATATTCAGTTGTTACGCATATATATTCATTTCTTACACATATATGTTCAGTTCTTACACATATATATTCCGTTCTTACACGTACATATTCCGTTCTTACACATATATATTCGTTCTTACACATATATATCCGTTCTTACACATATATATTCAGTTCTTACACATATATATTCCCTTCTTACACATATATATTCAGTTCTTACACTATATATTTTCAGTTCTTACACATATATACACATATATATTCCGTTCTTACACATATATATTCCGTTCTTACACAAATATATTCCGTTCTTACACATATATATTCCGTTCTTACGCATATATATTCAGTTCTTACGCATATATATTCAGTCTTACACATATATTATTCAGTTCTTACAAATATATATTCAGTTCTTACACATATATATTCAGTTCTTACACATATATATTCAGTACGTACACATATATATTCCGTTCTTGCACATATATATTCCGTTCTTACACATATATATTCCGTTCTACACATATATATTCCGTTCTTACACATATTTATTCAGTTCTTACACATATATATTCAGTTCTTACGCATATATAATTCCGTTCTTACACATATATATTCCGTTCTTACGCATATATATTCAGTTCTTACGCATATATATTCAGTTCTTACACATATATATTCAGTTCTTACAAATATATATTCAGTTCTTACACATATATATTCAGTTCTTACACATATATATTCCGTTCTTACACATATATATTCATTTCTTACACATATATGTTCAGTTCTTACACATATATATTCCGTTCTTAACACGTACATATTCCGTTATTACACATATATATTTCGTTCTTACACATATATATTCGGTTCTTATACATATATATTCACTTCTTACACATATATAATCAGTTCTTACACATATATATTCCGTTCTTACACATATATACACATATATATTCCGTCTTACACGTACTTATTCGTTCTTACACATATATATTCGTTCTTTACACATATATATATTCCGTTCTTACACATATACATCTTCAGTTCTTACACATATATCCCTCTTACACATATATTCATTCTACACATATATATTCATTTCTTACACATATCTACGCATATTATATTCCGTTTTGTACGCATATATATTCCGATCTTACGCACCGTTCTTACACAAATATATTCCGTTCTTACACATATATGATCCGTTCTTACGCATATATATTCAGTTCTTACGCATATATATTCAGTTCTTACACATATATATTTAGTTCTTACAAATATATATTCAGTTCTTACACATATATATTCAGTTCTTACACATATATATTCAGTACTTACACATATATATTCAGTACTTACACATATATATTCCGTTCTTGCACATATATATTCCGTTCTTACACATATATATTCCGTTCTTACACATATATATTCCGTTCTTACGCATATATATTCAGTTCTTACGCATATATATTCAGTTCTTAAACATATATATTTAGTTCTTACAAATATATATTCAGTTCTTACACATATATATTCAGTTCTTACACATATATATTCAGTACTTACACATATATATTCCGTTCTTGCACATATATATTCCGTTCTTACACATATATATTCCGTTCTTACACATATATATTCCGTTCTTACACATATATATTCAGTTCTTACACATATATATTCAGTTCTTACACATATATATTCCGTTCTTACACATATATATTCCGTTCTTACGCATATATATTCAGTTCTTAAACATATATATTCCCTTCTTACACATATATATTCAGTTCTTACACATATATATTCAGTTCTTACACATATATAAACATATATATTCCGTTCTTACACATATATATTCCGTTCTTACACAAATATATTCCGTTCTTACACATATATGGTCCGTTCTTACGCATATATATTCAGTTCTTACGCATATATATTCAGTTCTTACACATATATATTTAGTTCTTACAAATATATATTCAGTTCTTACACATATATATTCAGTTCTTACACATATATATTCAGTACTTACACATATATATTCCGTTCTTGCACATATATATTCCGTTCTTACACATATATATTCCGTTCTTACACATAAATATTCAGTTCTTACACATATATATTCAGTTCTTACGCATATATATTCCGTTCTTACACATATATATTCCGTTCTTACGCATATATAATCAGTTCTTACGCATATATATTCATTTCTTACACATATATGTTCAGTTCTTACGCATATATATTCAGTTTTACGAATATATATTCAGTTCTTACGCATATATATTCAGTTCTGTCACATATATATTCAGTTCTTACACATATATATTCCGTTCTTACACATATTTATTCCGTTCTTACACATATATATTCCGTTCTTACACATATATATTCAGTTCTTACACATATATATTGACTTCTTACACATATATATTCCGTTCTTACACATATATATTCAGTACTTACAGATATATATTCAGTTCTTACGCATATATATTCAGTTCTTACGCATACGTATTCAGTTCTTACGCATATATATTCATTTCTTACACATATATGTTCAGTTCTTACACATATATATTCCGTTCTTACACATATATATTCAGTTCTTACACATATATATTCCCTTCTTACACATATATATTCAGTTCTTACACATATATATTCAGTTATTACACATATATACACATATATATTCAGTTCTTCCACATATATATTCCGTTCTTACACAAATATATTCCGTTCTTACACATATATATTCCGTTCTTACGCATATATATTCAGTTCTTACGCATATTCAGTTCTTACACATATATATTCAGTTCTTACATATATATATTCACTTCTTAAACATATATATTTAGTTCTTACACATATATATTCAGTACTTACACATATATATTCCGTTCTTACACATATATATTCCGTTCTTAAACATATATATTCAGTTCTTACGCATATATATTCCGTTCTTACACATATATATTCCGTTCTTACGCATATATATTCAGTTCTTACGCACATATATTCAATTCTTATACATATATGTTCAGTTATTATGCATATACATTCAGTTTTACGCATATGTATTCAGTTCTTACGCATATATATTCCGTTCTTACACATATTTATTCTGTTTTACACATATATATTCCGTTCTTACACATATATATTCAGTTCTTACACATATATATTCACTTCTTACACATATATATTCCGTTCTTACACATATATATTCAGTTCTTACAGATATATATTCAGTTATTACGCATATATATTCAGTTCTTACGCATAAATATTCATTTCTTACGCATATATATTCATTTCTTACACATATATGTTCAGTTCTTAAACATATATATTCCGTTCTTACACGTACATATTCCGTTCTTACACATATATATTCCGTTCTTACACATATATATTCCGTTCTTACACATATATATTCAGTTCTTACACATATATATTCCCTTCTTACACATATATATTCAGTTCTTACACATATATATTCCCTTCTTACACATATATACACATATATATTCCCTTCTTACACATATATTTCGTTCTTACACGTTCATATTCCGTTCTAACACATATATATTCCTTTTTTACAAATATATATTCCGTTCTTTCGCATATATATTCAGTTCTTACTCATATATATTCAGTTCTTACACATATATATTCAGTTCTTACAAATATATATTCAGTTCTTACACATATATATTCAGTTCTTACACATATATATTCAGTTCTTACACATATATATTCCATTCTTACACATATATATTCAGTTCTTACACATATATTTTCACTACTTACACATATACGTTCTTACACATATATTCCGTTCTTACACATATATACACATATATATTCCGTTCTTACACATACATATTCCGTTCTTACACGTACATATTCCGTTCTTACACATATATATTCCGTTGTTACTCATATATATTCCGTTCTTACGCATATATATTCAGTTCTAACTCATATATATTCACTTCTTACACATATATATTCAGTTCTTACACATATATTCCGTTCTTACACATATATACACATATATATACCGTCCTTACACATACATATTCCGTTCTTACACGTACATATTCCGTTCTTACACATATATATTCCGTTCAGCATATATTCAGTTCTAACTCATATATATTCAGTTCTTATACATATATATTCACTTCTTACACATATATATTCCGTTCTTACACATATATATTCAGTACTTACAGATATATATTCACTTCTTACGCATACATATTCAGTTCTTACGCATACATATTCAGTTGTTACGCATATATATTCATTTCTTACACATATATGTTCAGTTCTTAAACATATATATTCCGTTCTTACACGTACATATTCCGTTCTTACACATATATATTCCGTTCTTACACATATATATTCCGTTCTTACACATATATATTCAGTTCTTACACATATATATTCCCTTCTTACACATATATATTCAGTTCTTACACATATATATTCCCTTCTTACACATATATACACATATATATTCCCTTCTTACACATATATTTCGTTCTTACACGTACATATTCCGTTCTAACACATATATATTCCTTTTTTACAAATATATATTCCGTTCTTTCGCATATATATTCAGTTCTTACTCATATATATTCAGTTCTTACACATATATATTCAGTTCTTACAAATATATATTCAGTTCTTACACATATATATTCAGTTCTTACACATATATATTCAGTTCTTACACATATATATTCCATTCTTACACATATATATTCAGTTCTTACACATATATATTCACTACTTACACATATATATTCCGTTCTTACACATATATTCCGTTCTTACACATATATACACATATATATTCCGTTCTTACACATACATATTCCGTTCTTACACATACATATTCCGTTCTTACACATATATATTCCGTTGTTACTCATATATATTCCGTTCTTACGCATATATATTCAGTTCTAACTCATATATATTCACTTCTTACACATATATATTCAGTTCTTACACATATATTCCGTTCTTACACATATATACACATATATATACCGTCCTTACACATACATATTCCGTTCTTACACGTACATATTCCGTTCTTACGCATATATATTCAGTTCTAACTCATATATATTCACTTCTTACACATATATATTCAGTTCTTACACATATATTCCGTTCTTACACATATATACACATATATATACCGTCCTTACACATACATATTCCGTTCTTACACGTACATATTCCGTCCTTACACATATATATTCCGTTCTTACACATATATATTCCGTTCTTAAGCATATATTCAGTTCTAACTCATATATATTCAGTTCTTATACATATATATTCACTTCTTACACATATATATTCCGTTCTTACACATATATATTCAGTACTTACAGATATATATTCACTTCTTACGCATACATATTCAGTTCTTACGCATACATATTCAGTTGTTACGCATATATATTCATTTCTTACACATATATGTTCAGTTCTTACACATATATATTCCGTTCTTACACGTACATATTCCGTTCTTACACATATATATTC
>JAWPHD010023388.1:0-22238 GCA_037043455.1 Cyrtodaria siliqua | reverse complement strand
ATATTCAGTTCTTACACAAATATATTCACTTCTTACACATATATATTCCGTTCTACACATAATATTCACTTCTTACACACATATAATTCCGTTCTTACACATATATATTCTTCTTACGCATATATATTCCGTTCTTACACATATGTATTCCGTTCTTACACATATATATTCCGTTCTACGCATATATATTCCGTTCTTACGCATATATATTCATTTCATACAAATATATGTCAGTTCTTACGCATATATATTCAGTTCTTACACATATTATTCAGTTTCTTACTCATATATATTCTGTTCTTAAACATATATATACTTACACATATATTCCGTTATACCAATATATATTCCGTTCTACACATATATATTCCGTTCTTACACATATATATTCCCGTTCTTACATATATATATTCCCGTTCTTACGCATATATATTGAGTTCTTACGCATATATATTCAGTTATTACACATATATATTCAGTTCTAAAATATAATATCAGTTCTTACACAAATATATTCAGTTCGTACACATATATATTCAGTACTTTACACATATATATTCCGTTCTTACACATATATATTCCTTTCTTACGCATATATATTCAGTTTTAACTCATATATATCAGTTCTTACACATATATATTCAGTTCTTACAATATATATTCAGTCCTTACACATATATATTCCGTTCATACACATATATATTTCGTTCTTACGCAATATATATTCAGTTCTTACGCATATTATAATCCGTTCTTACGCATATATATTCAGTTTCTTACGCATATATATTCAGTTCTTACGCATATATATTAAGTTCTTACGCATATATATTCAGTTTCTTACACATATTATTCCGTTTCTTACACATATATATTCCGTTCTACACATATATATTCAGTTCTTACACATATATATGCACTTCTCTACACATATATATTCCGTTCTTAACAACATGATATATTCAGTTCTTACGCATATATTCAGTTCTTACGCATATATATTCAGTTCTTACGCATATATATTCATTTCTTACAGATATATATTCAGTTCTTACGCATATATATTCCGTTCTTACGCATATATATTCAGTTCTTACGCATATATATTCAGTTCTTACACATATTTATTCACTTCTTACACACAAATATTCAGTAATTAACACATATATATTCCGTTCTTACACATATATATATTCCGTTCTTACACGTACATATTCGTTCATACACATATATATTCCGTTCTTACACATATATATTCCGTTCTTACGCATATATATTCAGTTCTTACGCATATATATTCAGTTATTACACATATATAATTCAGTTCTTACAAATATATAGTTCACTTCTTACACATATATATTCAGTCGCGCACATATATATTCAGGTCTTACACATATATATTCGTTCTTACACATATATATTCCGTTCTTACACATATATATCCGTTCTTACACGTATATATTCGTTCTTCCACGTATATATCCGTTCTTACACATATATATTCCGTTCTTACGCATATATATTCAGTTCTTACGCTATTTATCGTTCTCACATCATATATATTCAGTTCTTACACATATATATTCACTTCTTACACACATATATTCAGTAATTACACATATATATTCCGTTCTTACACATATATACACATATATATTCCGTTCTTACACATACATAATTCCGTTCTTACACATATATATTCGTTCTTACGCATATATTTCAGGTCTTACGCATATATATTCATTCATTCAAATATATGTTCAGTCTTACGCATATATATTCACTTCTTACACATATATATTCAGTTCTTACACATATATATTCTGTTCTTAAACAATATATATCCTTACACATATATTCCGTTCTTACACATATATATTCCGTTCTTACACATATATATTCAGTTCTTACACATATATATTCCGTTCTTCACATATATATTCCGTTCTACACGTATATATTCCGTTCTTACACATACATATTCCGTTCTTACACATATATATTCGTTCTTACGCATATATATTCAGGTCTTAAGCATATATATTCATTTCATACAAATATATGTTCAGTTCTTTAAGCATATATATTCACTTCTTACACATATATATTCAGTTCTTACACATATATATTCTGTTCTTAAACATATATAATCCTTACACATATATTCCGTTCTTACACATATATATTCCGTTTCTTACACATATATATTACGTTCTTACACATATATATTCCGTTCTTACACATATATATTCAGTCTTACACATATTTATTCAGTTCTTACAAAATATATTCAGTTCTTACACATATATATTCAGTTCTTACACAAATATATTCCGTTCTTACACATATATATTCCTTTCTTACACCATATATATTCCGTTGTTACACGTATATATCCTTCTTACACATATATATTCCGTTCTTAGGCATATAATTCAGTTCTTACTCATTATATTCAGTTCTTACACATATATATTCACTTCTTACACACATATATTCAGTAATTACACATATATATTCCGTTCTTACACATATATACACATATATATTCCGTTCTTACACATATATATTACTTTCTTACACGTACATATTCCGTTCATACACATATATATTCCGTTCTTACACAATATATTCCGTTTCTTCACATATATATTCCGTTCTTACACGTATATATTCCGTTCTTACACATATATATTCCGTTCTTACTCATATATATTCCGTTCTTACATGTATAAATACCGTTCTTACTCATATATATTACGTTCTTACAAATATATATTCCGTTCTTACAAATATATATTCCGTTCTTACGCATATATATTCAGTTCTTACCCATATATATTTCGTTCTTACGCATATCTATTCAGTTCTGACACATATATATTCAGTTCTTACACATAATTTTCAGTTCGTAAACAAATATATCAGTTCTTACACATATATATTCCATTCTTATACATATATATTCCGTTCTTACACATATATATATTCCGTTCTTACACGTATATATTCCGTCTTACACGTATATATTCCGTTCTTACACTTATATATTTCCGTTCTTTACGCATATATATTCATTTCTTACGCATATATAATCAGTTCTTACACATATATATTCACTTCTTACACACATAAATTCAGTAATTACACATATATATTCCGTTCTTACACATATATACACATATATATTCCGTTCTTACACATATATATTCCGTTCTTACACGTACATATTCCGTTCATACACATATATATTCCGTTCTTACACATATATATTTCCGTTCTTACGCATATATATTCAGTTACTACGCATATATATTCTGTTCTTAAACATATATATTCTTACACATATATTAAGTTCTTACACATATATATTCCGTTCTTACACATATATATTCCGTTCTTTACACATATATAATCCGTTCTTACGCATATATATTCAGTTCTTACGCATATATATTTCGTTCTACGCATATATATTCAGTTCTTACACATATATATTGAGTTCTTACACATATATATTCAGTTCGTAAACACATATATATTCAGTTCTTACACATATATATTCCGTTCTTACAATATATATCCGTTCTTACACATATATATTCCGTTCTTACACGTATATTCCGTTCTTACACTATATATTCCGTTCTTAAATATATATTCCGTTCTGACGCATATATATTCAGTTCTGACGGATATATATTCAGTTCTTACACATATATATTCACTTCTTACACACATATATTCAGTAATTACACATATTTATTCCGTTCTTACACATATAACACATATATTATTCCATTTTTACAACATATATATTCCGTTCTTACACGTACATATTCCGTTCATACACATATATATTCCGTTCTTACACATATATATTTCGTTCTTACGCATATATATTCAGTTTTTACGCATATATATTCAGTTATTACACATATATATTCAGTTCTTACAAATATATATTCAGTTCTTACACATATATATTCAGTTCGTACACATATATATTCAGTTCTTACACATATATATTCCGTTTTAACACATATATATTCCGTTCTTACACGTATTATTCCGTTCTACACATGCATGATCGTTCTTACACATATATATTCCGTTCTTACGCATATATATTCAGTTCTTACGCATATATATTCATTTCTTACACATATATGTTCCGTTCTTACGCATATATATTCAGTTTTACCCATATATATTCAGTTCTTACGCATATATATTCAGTTCTTTTACACATATATATTCAGTTCTTATACATATATATATTCAGTTCTTACACATATATATTCAGTTCGTACACATATATATTCAGTTCTTACACATATAATTCCGTTCTTATACATATATATTCCGTTCTTACACATATATATTCCGTTCTTACACGTATATATTCCGTTCTTACACGTATATATTCAGTTCTTAAACATATATATTCCGTTCTTACGCATATATATCAGTTCTTACGCATATATATTCAGTTCTTACACATATATATTCACTTCTAACACACATATATTCAGTAATTACACATATATATTCCGTCTTACACAATATACACATATATATTCCGTTCTTACACATATATATTCCGTTCTTACACGTACATATTCCGTTCATATCACATAAATATTCCGTTCTTACATATATATTCCGTTTTACGCAATATATTCAGTTCTACGCATATATATTCAGTTATTACACATATATATTCAGTTCTTACAAATATATATTCAGTTCTTACACATATATATACAGTTCGTACACATATATATTCAGTTCTTACACATATATATTCCGTCTTACACATATATATTCCGTTCTTACACATATATATTCGTTCTTACACGTATATATTCCGTTCTTACACTTACATATTCCGTTCTTACACATATATATTCCGTTATTACGCATATATATTCAGTTCTTACGCATATATATTCATTTCTTACACATATATGTTCCGTTCTTACGCATATATATTCAGTTTTTACCCATATATATTCAGTCTTACGCATATATATTTTGTTCTTACACATATATATTCAGTTTCTTTATAATATATATTCATTCGTACACGTAATATATTCAGTTCTTACACATATATATTCACTTCTTACACATATATATTCCGTTCTTACACATATATATTCACTTCTTACACATATATATTCCGTTCTGACACATATATATTCACTTCTTACACATATATATCTGTTCTTACACTATGTATTCCGTTCTTACACATATATATTCCGTTCTTACGCATATATATAAGGTCTTATGCATATATATTCATTTCATACAAATATATGTTCAGTTCTTACGCATATATATTCAGTTCTTACACATATATATTCAGTTCTTACACATATATATTCTGTTCTTAAACATATATATTCTTACACATATATTCCGTTCTTACACACATATATATTCCGTTCTTACACATATATTCGTTTTACACATATATATCGTCTTACACATATATATTCAGTTTTTACACATATTATTCAGTTCTTAAATATATATTCAGTTATTACACATATATATTCAGTTCTTACACAAATATATTCCGTGTTACAAATATATTCCGTTCTTACACATATATATTCCGTTCTTACGCATATATATTGAGTTCTTACGCATATATATTCAGTTATTACACATATATATTCAGTTCTTACAAATATATATTCAGTTCTTACACAAATATATTCAGTTCGTACACATATTCATTCAGTTCTTACACATATATATTCCGTTCTTACGCATATATATTCCGTTCTTACGCATATATATTCAGTTCTTACACATATATATCTACTTCTTACACATATATATTCACTTCTTACACATATATATTCCATTCTTACGCATATATATTCAGTTCTTACGCATATATATTCAGTTCTTACGCATATATATGCAGTTCTTACGCCTATATGTTCCGTTCTTACGCATATATATTCAGTTTTACCCATATATATTCAGTTCTTACGCATATATATTCAGTTCTTACACATATATATTCAGTTCTTATACATATATATATTCAGTTCTTACACATATATATTCAGTTCGTACACATATATATTCAGTTCTTACACATATATATTCCGTTCTTATACATATATATTCCGTTCTTACACATATATATTCCGTTCTTACACGTATATATTCCGACACGCTATATATTCCGTTCTTACACGTATATATTCAGTTCTTAAACATATATATTCCGTTCTTACGCATATATATTTAGTTCTTACGCATATATATTCAGTTCTTTACACATATATATTCACTTCTAACACACATATATTCAGTAATTACACATATATATTCCGTTCTTACACATATATACACATATAATATTCCGTTCTTACACATATATATTCCGTTCTTACACGTACATATTCCGTTCATACACATATATATTCCGTTCTTACACATATATATTCCGTTCTTACGCATATATATTCAGATTCTTACGCATATATATTCAGTTATTACACATATATATGTCAGTTCTTACAAATATATATTCAGTTCTTACACATATATATACAGTTCGTACACATATATATTCAGTTCTTACACATATATTATTCCGTTCCTTCTTACACATATATATTCCGTTCTTACACATATATATTCCGTTCTTACAGTATATATTCCGTTCTTACACATACATATTCCGTTCTTACACATATATATTCCGTTATTACGCATATATATTCAGTTCTTACGCATATATATTCATTTCTTACACATATATGTTCCGTTCTTACGCATATATATTCAGTTTTTACCCATATATATTCAGTTCTTACGCATATATATTTAGTTCTTACACATATATATTCAGTTTCTTTATACATATATATTCAGTTCGTACACGTATATATTCAGTTCTTACACATATATATTCACTTCTGTACACATATATATATTCCGTTCTTACACATATATATTCACTTCTTACACATATAATATTCCGTTCTGACACATATATATTCACTTCTTACACATATATATTCCGTTCTTACACATATGTATTCCGTTCTTACACATATATATTCCGTTCTTACGCATATATATTAGGTCAGGTCTTATGCATATATATTCATTTCATACAAATATATGTTCAGTTCTTACGCATATATATTCAGTTCTTACACATATATAATTCAGTTCTTACACATATATATTCTGTTCTTAAACATATATATTCTTACACATATATTCCGTTCTTACACATATATATTCCGTTCTTACACATATATATTCCGTTCTTACACATATATATTCCGTTCTTACACATATATATTCAGTTTTTCCACACATATATATTCAGTTCTTAAAATATATATTCAGTTATTACACATATATATATTCAGTTCTTACACAAATATATTCCGTTCTTACACATATATATTCCGTTCTTTACGCATATATATTGAGTTCTTACGCATATATATTCCGTTCTTACACATATATATTTCAGATTCTTACAAATATATATTCAGTTCTTACACAAATATGATTCAGTTCGTACACATATATATTCAGTTCTTACACAATATATATTCCGTTCTTACACATATATATTCCGTTCTTAACACATATATATTCCGTTCTTACACGTATATATTCCGTTCTTACACATATATATTCCGTTCTTTACTCATATATATTCCGTTCTTACACGTATATAAATTCCGTTCTTACACATATATATTACGTTCTTACACATATATTATTCCGTTCTTACAAATATATATTCCGTTCTTACGCATATATATTCAGTTCTTACGCATATATATTTCGTTCTTACGCATATATATTCAGTTCTTACACATATATATTGAGTTCCTACACATATATATTCAGTTCGTACACATATATATTCAGTTCTTACACATATATATTCCGTTCTTACACATATATAATTCCGTTCTAAACACATATATATTCCGTTCTTACACGTATATATTCCGTTCTTACACGTATATATTCCGTTCTTAAATATATATTCCGTTCTTACGCATATATATTCAGTTCTGACGCATATATATTCAGTTCTTACACATATATATTCACTTCTTACACACATATATTCAGAAATTACACATATATATTCCGTTCTTACACATAGATACACATATATTATTCCGTTCTATACACATATATAATTCAGTACTTACACTGTACATATTCCCGTTCATACACATATATATTCCGTTCTTACACATATATATTCCGTTCTTACGCATATATATTCAGTTTTTACGCAATATATTATTCAGTTATTACACATATATATTCAGTTCTTTACAAATATATATTCAGTTCTTACACATATATATTCAGTTCGTACACATATATATTCAGTTCTTACACATATATATTCCGTTCTTACACATATATATTCCGTTCTTAAACATATATATTCCGTTCTTACACGTATATATTCCGTTCTTACACATGCATATTCCGTTCTCTTACACATATTATATTCCGTTCTTACGCATATAAATTCAGTTCTTACGCATATATATTCATTTCTTACACATATATGTTCCGTTCTTACGCATATATTTTCAGTTTTACCCATTATATATTCAGTTCTTACGCATATATATTCAGTTCTTACACATATATATTCAGTTCTTATACATATATAATATTCAGTTCGTACACGTATATATTCAGTTCTTACACATATTATATTCACTTCTTACACATATATATTCCGTTCTTAGCACATATATATTCACTTCTTAACATATATATTCCGTTCTTACACATATATATTCACTTCTTACGCATATATATTCCGTTCTTACACATATGTATTCCGTTCTTACACATATATATTCCGTTGTTACGCATTATATATTCATTTCATACAAATATATGTTCAGATTCTTACGCATATATATGTTCAGTTCTTACACATATATATTCAGTTCTTACACATATATATTCTGTTCTTAAACATATATATTCTTACACATATATTCCGTTCTTACACATGTATATTCCGTTCTTACACATATATATTCCGTTCTTACAAATATATATTCCGTTCTTACACATATATATTCAGTTCTTACACATATATATATTCAGTTCTTACAAATATATATTCAGTTCTTACACATATATATTCAGTTCTTACACAAATATATTCCGTTCTTACACATATATATTCCTTTCTTACACATATATATTCCTTTGTTACACGTATATATTCCGCTCTTACACATATATATTCCGTTCTTACGCATATATATTCAGTTCTTACGCATAATATATTCACTTCTTACAAACATATATTCAGTAATTACACAAATATATTCCGTTCTTACACAAATATATTCAGTTCGTACACATATATATTCAGTTCTTACACATATATATTCCGTTCTTACACATATATATTCCGTTCTTACACATATATATTCCGTTCTTACACATATATATTCCGTTCTTACACATATATATTCCGTTCTTACTCATATATATTCCGTTCTTACACGTATAAATTCCGTTCTTACACATATATATTACGTTCTTACACATATATATTCCTTTCTTACAAATATATATTCCGTTCTTACTCATATATATTCAGTTCTTTCGCATATATATTTCGTTCTTACGCATATATATTCAGTTCTTACACATATATATTCCGTTCTTACACATATATATTCGGTTCTTACACATATATATTCACTTCTTACACATATATATTCAGTTCTTACACATATATATTCCGTTCTCACACATATATACACATATATATTCCGTTCTTACACATATATATTCCGTTCTTACACGTACATATTCTCCGTTCTTTCACATATATATTCCGTTCTTACACATATATATTCCGTTCTTACGCATATATATTCAGTTCTTACGCATATATATTCAGTTCTTACACATATATATTCAGTTCTTACAAATATATATTCAGTTCTTACACATATATATTCAGTTCTTAAACATATATATTCAGTTCTTACACATATATATTCCGTTCTTACACATATATATGCCGTTCTTACACATATATATTCCGTTCTTACACGTATATATTCCGTTCTTACACATATATATTCCGTTCTTACACATATATATTCAGTTCTTACGCATATATATTCCGTTCTTACACATACATATTCCATTCTTACACATATATATTCCGTTCTTACACATATATATTCCGTTCTTACACATATATATTCAGTTCTTACGCATATATATTCCGTTCTTACACATACATATTCCGTTCTTACACATATATATTCCGTTCTTACGCATATATATTCAGTTCTTACGCATATATATTCATTTCTTACACATATATGTTCCGTTCTTACGCATCTATATTCAGTTTTACCCATATATATTCAGTTCTTACGCATATATATTCAGTTCTTACACATATATATTCAGTTCTTATACATATATATTCAGTTCGTACACATATATATTCAGTTCTTACACATATATATTCAATTCTTACACATATATATTCCGTTCTTACGCATATATATTCACTTCTTACACATATATATTCCGTTCTTACACATATATATTCACTTCTTACGCATATATATTCCGTTCTTACACATATATATTCCGTTCTTACACATATATATTCCGTTCTTACGCATATATATTCAGTTCTTACGCATATATATTCATTTCTTACAAACATATGTTCAGTTCTTACGCATATATATTCAGTTCTTACACATATATATTCAGTTCTTACACATATATATTCTGTTCCTAAACATATATATTCCGTTCTTACACGTATATATTCCGTTCTTACACATATATACACATATATATTCCGTTCTTACACATATATATTCCGTTCTTACACGTACATATTCCGTTCATACACATATATATTCCGTTCTTACACATATATTCCGTTCTTACGCATATATATTCAGTTCTTAAGCATATATATTCAGTTATTACACATATATATTCAGTTCTTACAAATATATGTTCAATTCTTACACATATATATTCAGTTCGTACACATAAATATTCAGTTCTTACACATATATATTCCGTTCTTACACATATATATTCCGTTCTTACACATATATATTCCGTTCTTACACATATATATTCCGTTCTTACTCATATATATTCCGTCCTTACATGTATATATTCCGTTCTTACACATATATATTCCGTTCTTACACATACATATTCCGTTCTTACACATATATATTCCGTTCTTACGCATATATATTCAGTTCTTACGCATATATATTCATTTCTTACACATATATGTTCCGTTCTTACGCATATATATTCAGTTCTACGCATATATATTCCGTTCTTACACATATATATTCCGTTCTTACGCATATATATTCTTACACATATATTCCGTTCTTACACATATATATTCTGTTCTTAAACATATATATTCTTACACATATATTCTGTTCTTACACATATATATTCCGTTCTTACAAATATATATTCAGTTCTTACACATATATATTCAGTTCTTAAACATATATATTCAGTTCTTACGCATATATATTCCGTTCTTACACATACATATTCCATTCTTACACATATATATTCCGTTCTTACACATATATATTCCGTTCTTACACATACATATTCCGTTCTTACACATATATATTCCGTTCTTAGGCATATATATTCAGTTCTTACGCATATATATTCATTTTTATTACACATATATGTTCCGTTTTTACGCATATATTTTCAGTTTTACCCATATATATTCAGTTCTGACGCATATATATTCAGTTCTTACACATATATATTCAGTTCCTATACATATATATTCAGTTCGTACACATATATATTCAGTTCTTACACATATATATTCACTTCTTACACATATATATTCCGTTCTTACGCATATATATTCACTTCTTACACATATATATTCCGTTCTTACACATATATATTCACTTCTTACGCATATATATTCCGTTCTTACACATATATATTCCGTTCTTACACATATATATTCCGTTCTTACGCATATATATTCAGTTCTTACGCATATATATTCATTTCTTACAAATACATGTTCAGTTCTTACGCATATATATTCAGTTCTTACACATATATATTCAGTTCTTACACATATATATTCTGTTCCTACACATATATATTCCGTTCTTACACGTATATATTCCATTCTTACACATATATACACATATATATTCCGTTCTTACACATATATATTCCGTTTTTACACGCACATATTCCGTTCATACACATATATATTCCGTTCTTACACATATATATTCCGTTCTTACGCATATATATTCAGTTCTTACGCATATGTATTCAGTTATTACACATATATATTCAGTTCGTACACATAAATATTCAGTTCTTACACATATATATTCCGTTCTTACACATATATATTCCGCTCTTACACTTATATATTCCGTTCTTACACGTACATATTCCGTTCTTACACATATATATTCCGTTCTTACTCATATATATTCCGTCCTTACATGTATATATTCCGTTCTTACACATATATATTCCGTTCTTACACATACATATTCCGTTCTTACACATATATATTCCGTTCTTACGCATATATATTCAGTTCTTACGCATATATATTCATTTCTTACACATATATGTTCCGGTCTTACGCATATATATTCCGTTCTTACACATATATATTCCGTTCTTACGCATATATATTCTTACACATATATTCCGTTCTTAAACATATATATTCTTACACATATATTCCGTTCTAACACATATATATTCCGTTCTTACAAATATATATCAGTTCTTACACATATATATTCAGTTCTTAAACATATATATTCAGTTCTTACACATATATATTCCGTTCTTACACATATATATGCCATTCTTACACATATATATTCCGTTCTTACACGTATATATTCCGTTCTTACACATATATATTCAGTTCTTACGCATATATATTCCGTTCTTACATGTATATATTCCGTTCTTACACATATATATTCCGTTCTTACTCATATATATTCCGTCCTTACATGTATATATTCCGTTCTTACACATATATATTCCGTTCTTACACATATATATTCTGTTCTTAAACATAAATATTCAGTTCTTACGCATATATATTCATTTCTTACAAATATATGTTCAGTTCTTACGCATATATATTCAGTTCTTACACATATATATTCAGTTATTACGCATATATTTTCAGTTCTTACACATATATATTCAGTTCTTACACATATATATTCTGTTCCTACACATATATATTCCGTTCTTACACGTATATATTCCGTTCTTACACATATATACACATATATATTCCGTTCTTACACATATATATTCCGTTCTTACACGTACATATTCCGTTCATACACATATATATTCCGTTCTTACACATATATATTCCATTCTTACGCATATATATTCAGTTCTTACGCATATATATTCAGTTATTACACATATATATTCAGTTTTAACAAATATATATTCAGTTCTTACACATATATATTCAGTTCGTACACATAAATATTCAGTTCTTACACATATATATTCCGTTCTTACACATATATATTCCGTTCTTACACATATATATTCCGTTCTTACACGTATATATTCCGTTCTTACACATATATATTCCGTTCTTACTCATATATATTCCGTCCTTACATGTATATATTCCGTTCTTACACATATATATTCCGTTCTTACACATACATATTCCGTTCTTACACATATACATTCCGTTCTTACGCATAAATATTCAGTTCTTACGCATATATATTCAGTTCTTACACATATATGTTCCGTTCTTACGCATATATATTCAGTTCTTACGCATATATATTCCGTTCTTACACATATATATTCCGTTATTACGCATATATATTCTTACACATATATTCCGTTCTTACACATATATATTCTGTTCTTAAACATATATATTCTTACACATATATTCCGTTCTTACACATATATATTCCGTTCTGACAAATATATATTCAGTTCTTACACATATATATTCAGTTCTTAAACATATATATTCAGTTCTTACACATATATATTCCGTTCTTAGACATATATATGCCGTTCTTACACATATATATTCAGTTCTTACGCATATATATTCCGTTCTTACACATACATATTCCGTTCTTACACATATATATTCCGTTCTTACACATATATATTCCGTTCTTACACATATATATTCCGTTCTTACTCATATATATTCCGTTCTTACACGTATAAATTCCGTTCTTACACATATATATTACGTTCTTACACATATATATTCCTTTCTTACAAATATATATTCCGTTCTTACTCATATATATTCAGTTCTTTCGCATATATATTTCGTTCTTACGCATATATATTCAGTTCTTACACATATATATTCCGTTCTTACACATATATATTCGGTTCTTACACATATATATTCACTTCTTACACATATATATTCAGTTCTTACACATATATATTCCGTTCTCACACATATATACACATATATATTCCGTTCTTACACATATATATTCCGTTCTTACACGTACATATTCTCCGTTCTTTCACATATATATTCCGTTCTTACACATATATATTCCGTTCTTACGCATATATATTCAGTTCTTACGCATATATATTCAGTTCTTACACATATATATTCAGTTCTTACAAATATATATTCAGTTCTTACACATATATATTCAGTTCTTAAACATATATATTCAGTTCTTACACATATATATTCCGTTCTTACACATATATATGCCGTTCTTACACATATATATTCCGTTCTTACACGTATATATTCCGTTCTTACACATATATATTCCGTTCTTACACATATATATTCAGTTCTTACGCATATATATTCCGTTCTTACACATACATATTCCATTCTTACACATATATATTCCGTTCTTACACATATATATTCCGTTCTTACACATATATATTCAGTTCTTACGCATATATATTCCGTTCTTACACATACATATTCCGTTCTTACACATATATATTCCGTTCTTACGCATATATATTCAGTTCTTACGCATATATATTCATTTCTTACACATATATGTTCCGTTCTTACGCATCTATATTCAGTTTTACCCATATATATTCAGTTCTTACGCATATATATTCAGTTCTTACACATATATATTCAGTTCTTATACATATATATTCAGTTCGTACACATATATATTCAGTTCTTACACATATATATTCAATTCTTACACATATATATTCCGTTCTTACGCATATATATTCACTTCTTACACATATATATTCCGTTCTTACACATATATATTCACTTCTTACGCATATATATTCCGTTCTTACACATATATATTCCGTTCTTACACATATATATTCCGTTCTTACACATATATATTCAGTTCTTACGCATATATATTCATTTCTTACAAACATATGTTCAGTTCTTACGCATATATATTCAGTTCTTACACATATATATTCAGTTCTTACACATATATATTCTGTTCCTAAACATATATATTCCGTTCTTACACGTATATATTCCGTTCTTACACATATATACACATATATATTCCGTTCTTACACATATATATTCCGTTCTTACACGTACATATTCCGTTCATACACATATATATTCCGTTCTTACACATATATTCCGTTCTTACGCATATATATTCAGTTCTTAAGCATATATATTCAGTTATTACACATATATATTCAGTTCTTACAATATATTGTTCAATTCTTACACATATATATTCAGTTCGTACACATAAATATTCAGTTCTTACACATATATATTCCGTTCTTACACATATATATTCCGTTCTTACACATATATATTCCGTTCTTACACATATATATTCCGTTCTTACTCATATATATTCCGTCCTTACATGTATATATTCCGTTCTTACACATATATATTCCGTTCTTACACATACATATTCCGTTCTTACACATATATATTCCGTTCTTACGCATATATATTCAGTTCTTACGCATATATATTCATTTCTTACACATATATGTTCCGTTCTTACGCATATATATTCAGTTCTACGCATATATATTCCGTTCTTACACATATATATTCCGTTCTTACGCATATATATTCTTACACATATATTCCGTTCTTACACATATATATTCTGTTCTTAAACATATATATTCTTACACATATATTCTGTTCTTACACATATATATTCCGTTCTTACAAATATATATTCAGTTCTTACACATATATATTCAGTTCTTAAACATATATATTCAGTTCTTACGCATATATATTCCGTTCTTACACATACATATTCCATTCTTACATTATATTCCGTTCTTACACATATATATTCCGTTCTTACACATACATATTCCGTTCTTACACATATATTTCCGTGCTTGAGCTTATTATTCAGTTCTTACGCATAGATATTCTTGTTTATTACATATGTTGTTCCGTTGTTACGATGTTTGTCAGTTTGTTAGCATTTATTTGCAGTTCTGTAGCTTTGATGAGTCTGTTGTTAGTCATATTTGTGTCAGGTTCTAGTTAGTTTTATGCAGTTAGTTACATTAGTGATTGGATGTTCAGGTATATTTGTTAGGATGTTATGACACGTTATTTAGTTAAGCTTCTGTTAGATGATATTGTGTTATCGTTATGTAGCATATTGTTCGTACCGTTCATTGTTGTTAGTCGTAGCAGTAGAGTTGTTGACGGATGTATATTTGTTGTAGGCGGTAGTCATTGTTTGTTGCCGTTCTTTACGACTTAGTTTGTAAGTCGTGAGTAGATTGTTGTGATTGGAGGTATTTGTATGTGTATTGGAGGTTATGTGCTGTGATTGTAGGATGTATATTGTTGTTATGATGTTAGTGTATGTTTGGATCTGTTGGAGGGAGAGTATAGTGTTTGTTGAAGGAGGGTATAGTGTGTGGAATTATGTTAGGTATATTGTTATATGTGTTGAGTGAGGTTAGTATTGTTTTGGAAGGTGGTGTTATAGATATGTTGAAGTGATGTATATTTGTTGTGAAGGGAGGTATATGTTGTTAGGAAGGTAGTGTAGGATGTGTTGTGGATGGAGTTAGAGTTGGTTGGATGGTGTGTATATGTGTTGTGGATGGAGGTTATATGTTTGTGGTATGGGATGGTATATGTTGTGTGAAGGGAGGTTATATGTGTGTTGGTAAGAGAGGTGTATAGGTGTGGGTAAGGGAGGTATAGTTATGTTGAAGGGGAGGTATATGTTGTGTGGAAGGGGAGGTAGATGTGTGTGTAAGGGAAGGTATGGTGTTGTTGGAAGGGAGTGTATATGTTGTTGGAAGGGAGGGTATATGTATGTTGAAGGGAGGTATATGTTGTGTGGAAGGTGAGTGTAGATGTGTGTTGGATGGGAGGGTAGATGTGTGTTGGATGGGAGGTATATGTGTGGGAAGGATGGTAGATGTGTGTGAAGGGAGGTATATGTGTTGTGGAATGTAGAGATGTGAGAATTATTATTATTATGTGTGTTTTGGTGAGTGGAGTGGTGGGTTGTGTGTGGGGGTTGTTAGGTTGTGTTGTGAGGTTGTAAGTTATGTGTGGGGTTTGGTTTTGTGTGTGTTGAGGTTGTTAGGTTGTGTGTGGAGGTTGTTAGTTGTGTGTTGGTGGTTTGTTTGTAGTTGTGGGTTGTGGTTTTAGTTGTGTGTTGGGGTGGTTTTAGGTGTGTTGGTTGTTGTTGTGGTGGTTGTTAGTTGTGTGTGGGTTTAGTTGTGGGTAGGGTTTAGTGTGTGTTGGTTTGAGTTGTGTTGTGGGGTGTTGTTAGTTGTGTGTGGGTTTTAGGTTGTGGGGTGGGTAGTTAGGGTTGTGTGGTGGGGTTGTTAGGTTGTATGTGAGGTTTTAGGTTGTGTTGGAGTTTTAGTTGTGTGGTGGGTTGTTAGTTGTGTGTGGGTGTTAGGTTGTGGGAGGGTTTTTAGGTTGTGTGTGGGGGTTTTAGGTTGTGGTGTGGGTTGTGTGGGTTTTGGTTGTGTGTAGGTTTTAGTTGTGTGGTGGGTTGTTTGTTGTGTGTGGTTGTTAGGTTGTGTGTGGGGTTGTTAGGTTGTTGTGTGTTTTAGGGTTATGGGGGGTTTTGGTTGTGTGTAGTTTTAGTTGTGTGTTGGTTTAGTTGTGTTGGGTTTTAGTTGTGTTGGGTTGTTGTTGTGTTTGAGGTTGTTGTTGTTGGTGGGTTTTAGGTTGTGTGTGGGTTGTTGGTTGTGTGTGAGGTTTTAGGTTGTGTGTGGGGTTGTTGTGTTGTGTGTGGGTTGTTAGGTTGTGTGTGGGGTAGTTAGTTGTGTGTGGTGTTTAGTTGTGTGTGGGTTGTTAGGTTGTGTGTGAGGATTTAGGTTGTGTGTGGGTTTTAGGTTTGTGTTGAGGTTTTTAGTTATGTGTGGGGTTGTTTTTGGTTGTGTTGTGAGGTTTTAGGTTGTGTGTGAAGTTTTAGTTGTGTGTGGGTTTTGTTGTGGTGGGTTTTAGTTGTGTGTGGGGTTGTTAGTTGTGTGGGTTTGGGTTGTGTGTGGGTTTTAGTTGTGTGTGAGTTTTAGGTTGTGTGTGGGGTTGTTTAGGTTGTGTGTGGGGTTTTAGGTTGTGTGTGGGGGTTTTAGGTTGTTGTGGGGTTGTTATGTTGTGTGGGTTTTGTGTTGGGGGTTTTATTTGTGTGTGGGGTTTTAGTTGTGTGGGGTTTTGTGTGTGGAGTTGTTAGTTGTGTTTGGGTTTTAGTTGTGTGTTGAGGTTTAGGTTGTGTGTGAGTTTTAGTTATGTTTGGTGTTGTTTGTTGTGTGTTGAGGTTGTTAGGTTGTGTTGTGAGTTTTAGTTGTGTTGTGGGTTGTTAAGTTGTTGTGGTAGGGTTTTAGTTGTGTTGTGGGGTTGTTAGTTGAGTTGTATGGTTTGTAGGTTTTGTGTTGTGTTTAGTTGTGTGTAGGGTTTAGTAGTTGTGTATGGTTTGATTTATTGTTTGTGGTTTTAGGTTGTGTTTGGTTTAGGTTGTTTGGTTGTGTAGTTAGGTTTTTTGGTGAGTTTTGTTTATAGTTGTGGGGTTGTTAGTTGTTGTAGTATTGTGTATAGACTGAATATATATGCTGTAAGAACTGAATATATATGCGTAAGAACGAATATAGTGTGTAAGAACGGAATATAGTATGTGTATGAACGGAATTACGTGTAAGAACGGAATATATATGTGTAAGAACGGAATATATATGTGTATATATGTGTAAGAACGGAATATATACGTGTAAGAACGGAATATATATGTTTAGGAACAGAATATAGTTTGTAAGAACTGAATATATATGTGTAAGAACTGAATATATATGCGTAAGAACTGAACATATGTTTGTAAGAAATGAATATATATGCGTAAGAACTGAATATATATGTGTAAGAACGGAATATATATGTGTAAGAACGGAATATATATGTGTAAGAACGGAATATATATGCGTAAGAAGTGAATATATATGTGTAAGAACGGAATATATATGTGTAAGAAGTGAATATATATGCGTAAGAACGGAATATATATGTGTAAGAATTGAATATATATGTGTAAGAACTGAATATATATGTGTACGAACTGAATATATATGTATAAGAACTGAATATATATGTGTAAGAACTGAATATATATGCGTAAGAACTGAATATATATGGGTAAAACTGAATATAGATGCGTAAGAACGGAACATATATGTGTAAGAAATGAATATATATGCGTAAGAACTGAATATATATGCGTAAGAACGGAATATATATGTGTAAGAACGGAATATGTATGTGTAAGAACGGAATATATATGCGTAAGAACTGAATATATATGTGTAAGAACGGAATATATATGTGTAAGAACGGAATATATATGTGTAAGAATGGAATATGTATGTGTAAGAACGGAATATATATGCGTAAGAACTGAATATATATGTGTAAGAACGGAATATATATGTGTAAGAACGGAATATATACGTGTAAGAACGGAATATATATGTGTAAGAACGGCATATATATGTGTAAGAACGGAATATATATGTGTAAGAACTGAATATATATGTTTAAGAACTGAATATATATGTGTAAGAACTGAATATATATTTGTAAGAACTGAATATATATGTGTAAGAACTGAATATATATGCGTAAGAACTGAATATATATGCGTAAGAACGGAATATATATGTGTAAGAACGGAATATATATGTGAAAGAACGGAGAATATGTACGTGTAAGAACGGAATATATATGTGTAAGAACGGAATATATATGTATATATGTGTGAGAACGGAATATATATGTGTAAGAACTGAATATATATGTGTAAGAAGTGAATATATATGTGTAAGAACCGAATATATATGTGTAAGAACGGAATATATATGTGTAAGAACTGAATATATATGCGTAAGAACGAAATATATATGCGAAAGAACTGAATATATATGAGTAAGAACGGAATATATATTTGTAAGAAAGGAATATATATGTGTAAGAACGTAATATATATGTGTAAGAACGGAATTTATACGTGTAAGAACGGAATATATATGAGTAAGAACGGAATATATATGTGTAAGAACGGAATATATATGTGTAAGAACGGAATATATATGTGTAAGAACGGAATATGTATGTGTAAGAACGGAATATATATGCGTAAGAACTGAATATATATGTGTAAGAACGGCATATATATGTCTAAGAACGGAATATATATGTGTAAGAACTGAATATATATGTTTAAGAACTGAATATATATGTGTAAGAACTGAATATATATTTGTCAGAACGGAATATATATGTGTAAGAACGGAATATATGTGTAAGAATATATATGTTTAAGAACAGAATATATATGTGTAAGAACGGAATATATGTGTAAGAATATATATGCGTAATAACGGAATATATATGTGTAAGAACGGAATATATATGCGTAAGAACTGAATATATATGCGTAAGAACGGAACATATATGTGTAAGAACTGAATATATATGCGTAAGAACTGAATATTTATGCGTAAGAACGGAATGTATATGTGTAAGAACGGAATATGTATGTGTAAGAACGGAATATATATGTGTAAGAACGGAATATATACATGTAAGGACGGAATATATATGAGTAAGAACGGAATATATATGTGTAAGAACGGAATATATACGTGTAAGAACGGAATATATATGTGTAAGAACGGAATATATATGTGTAAGAACGGAATATATATGTGTAAGAACTGAATATTTATGTGTACGAACTGAATATATATGTGTAAGAACTGAATATATATTTGTTAAAACTGAATATATATGTGTAATAACTGAATATATATGCGTAAGAACTGAATATATATGCGTAAGAATGGAATATATATGTGTAAGAACGGAATATATATGTGTATGAACGGAATATGTACGTGTAAGAACGGAATATATATGTGTAAGAACGGAATATATATGTGTATATATGTGTAAGAACGGAATATATACGTGTAAGAACGGAATATATATGTGTAGGAACAGAATATATATGTGTAAGAACTGAATATATATGTGTAAGAACTGAAAATATATGCGTAATAACTGAATATATATGTGTAAGAACTGAATATATATGCGTAAGAACTGAACATATATTTGTAAGAAATGAATATATATGCGTAAGAACTGAATATTTATGTTTAAGAACAAAATATATATGTGTAAGAACGGAATATATATGTGTAAGAACGGAATATATACATGTAAGGACGGAATATATATGAGTAAGAACGGAATATATATGTGTAAGAACGGAATATATACATGTAAGAACGGAATATATATGCGTAAGAACTGAATATATATGTGTAAGAACGGAATATATACGTGTAAGAACGGAATATATATGTGTAAGAATGGCATATATATGTGTAAGAACGGAATATATATGTGTAAGAACTGAATATATATGTTTAAGAACTGAATATATATGTGTAAGAACTGATATATATTTGTAAGAACGGAATATATATGTGTTAGAACGGAATATATGTGTAAGAATATATATGTTTAAGAACGGAATATATGTGTAAGAATATATATGCGTAAGAACGGAATATATATGCGTAAGAACTGAATATATATGCGAAAGAACTGAATATAT
>JAWPHD010023387.1:0-22238 GCA_037043455.1 Cyrtodaria siliqua | reverse complement strand
AATATATATGCGTAAGAACTGAATATATATGTGTAAGAACTGAATATATTTGTAAGAACTGAATATATATGTCTTAGAACTGAATATATATGCGTAAGAACTGAATATATATGCGTAAGAACTTAATATATGCGTAAGAACTGAATATATATGCGTAAAACTGAATATATATGTGTAAGAACTGAATATATATGCGTAAGAACTGAATATATATGCGTAAGAACTGAATATATATGCGTAAAACTGAATATATATGTATAAGAACTGAATATATATGCGTAAGAACTGAATATATATGCGTAAGAACTGAATATATATGTGTAAGAACGGAATATATATGTGTAAGAACGGAATATATATGTATAAGAACGGAATATATACGCGTAAGAACGGAATATATATGTGTTAGAACGGAATATATATGTGAAAGAACGGAATATATATGTGTAAGAACGGAATATATATGTGTAAGAACGGAATATATATGTGTAACAACGGAATATATATGTGTAAGAACGGAATATATATGCGTAAGAATTGAATATATATGCACACAACTGAATATATATGTGTAAGAACTGAATATATATGCGTAAGAACTGAATATATATGCGTAAGAACTGAATATATATGCGTAAAACTGAATATATATATGTCTAAGAACTGAATATATATCCGAAAGAACTGAATATATATGCGTAAGAACTGAATATATATGCGTAAGAACGGAATATATATGTGGAAGAACTGAATATATATGTGTAGGAACTGAATATATATGCGTAAGAACTGAATATATATGCGTAAGAACTGAATATATATGCGTAAAAACGGAATATATATGTGTAAGAACGGAATATATATGTGTAAGAACGGAATATATATGTGTAAAAACGGAATATATACGAGTAAGAACTGAATATATATGCGTAAAACTGAATATATATGTCTTAGAACTGAATATATATCCGAAAGAACTGAATATATATGCGTAAGAACTGAATATATATGCGTAAGAACGGAATATATATGTGTCAGAACGGAATATATATGTGTAAGAACTGAATATATATGCGTAAGAACTGAATATATATGTGTAAGAACTGAATATATTTGTAAGAACTGAATATATATGTCTTAGAACTGAATATATATGCGTAAGAACTGAATATATATGCGTAAAACTGAATTTATATGTGTAAGAACTGAATATATATGCGTAAGAACTGAATATATATGCGTAAGAACTGAATATATATGCGTAAGAACTGAATATATATACGTAAAACTGAATATATATGTGTAAGAACAGAATATATCTCCGAAAGAACTGAATATATATGTGTAAGAACTGAATATATATGCGTAAGAACTGAATATATATGTGTAAGAACTGAATATATTTGTAAGAACTGAATATGTATGTGTTAGAACTGAATATATATGCGTAAGAACTGAATATATATGCGTAAAACTGAATATATATGTGTAAGAACGGAATATATATGTATAAGAACTGAATATATATGTGTAAGAACTGAATATATATGTGTAAGAACTGAATATATATGCGTAAGAACTGAATATATATGCATAAAACTGAATATATATGTGTAAGAACTGAATATATATGCGTAAGAACTGAATATATATTGCTAAGAACTGAATATATATGCGTAAGAACAGAATATATATGCGTAAAACTGAATATATATGTGTAAGAACTGAATATATATGCGTAAGAACTGAATATATATGCTAAGGAACTGAATATATATGCGTAAAACTGAATATATATGTGTATGAACTGAATACATATGCGTAAGAACTGAATATATATGCGTAAGAACTGAATATATATGGCTAAGAACTGAATATATATCCGTAAGAACTGAATATATATGCGTAAGAACTGAATATATATCCGTAAGAACGGAATATATATGTGTAAGAACGGAATATATATGTGTAAGAACGGAATATATATACGTAAGAACTGAATATATATGCGTCAGAACTGAATATATATGTCTAAGAACTGAATATATATCCGTAAGAACTGAATATATATGTGTAAGAACTGTATATATATGCGTAAGAACTAAATATATATGCGTAAGAACTGAATATATATGCGTAAGAATTGAATATTTATGCGTAAGAACTGAATATATATGGGTAAAACTGAATATATATGTATAAGAACTGAATATTTATGCGTACGAACTGAATATATATTCGTAAGAACTGAATATATATGTCTAAGAACTGAATATATATGCGTAAGAACTCAATATGTATGCTTAAGAACTGATTATATGCGTAAAACTGAATATATATGTGTAAGAACTGAATATATATGCGTAAAAACTGAATATATATTTGTAAGAACTGAATATATATGTCTAAGAACTGAATATATATCAGTAAGAACTGAATATATATGCGTCAGAACGGAAAATATATTGATAAGAACGGAATATATATGTGTAAGAACGGAATACATATGCGTAAGAACGGAATATATGAGTAAGAACGGAATATATATTTGTAAGAACGGAAAATATATGTGTAAGAACGGAATATATATGGGTAAGAACTGAATATATATGTGTAAGAACGGAATAGATATGTGTAAGAACTGAATATATATCTGTAAGAACTGAACATATATGTGTAATAACTGAATATATATGCGTAAGAACTGAATATATATGCGTAAGAACTGAATATATATGTCTAAGAACTGAACAATATGCGTAAGAACTGAATATATATGCGTAAGAACTGAATATATATGCGTAAGAACTGAATATATGTGCGTAAGAACTGAATATATATGCGTAAGAACTGAATATATATGCGTAAAACTGAATACATATGTGTAATAACTGAATATATATGACTTAGAACTGAAATATATGCGTAAGAACTGAATATATATGCGTAAGAACTGAATATATATGCGTAAGAACGGAATATATATGTGGAAGAACTGAATATATATGTGTAGGAACTGAATATATATGCGTAAGAACTGAATATATATGCGTTAAACTGAATATATATGTGTAAGAACTGAATATATATGCGTAAGAACTGAATATTTATGCGTAAGAACTGAATATATATGCGTAAAACTGAATATATATGTGTAAGAACTGAATATATATGCGTAAGAACTGAATATATATCCGTAAGAACTGAATATATATGCGTAAGAACTGAATATATATGCGTAAGAAAGCAATATATATGTGTAAGAACGGATTATATATGTGTAAGAACGGAATATATATGTGTAAGAACGGAATATATATGCGTAAAAACGGAATATATATGTATAAGAACGGAATATATATTTGTAAGAACGGAAAATATATGTGTTAGAACGGAATATATATGCGTTAGAACTGAATATATATGTGTAAGAACGGAATATATATGTGTAAGAACTGAATATATATGTGTAAGAACTGAATATATCTGTGTAAGTACTGAATATATATGTGTAAGAACTGAATATATATGTGTAAGAACTGAATATATATGCGTAAGAACTGAATATATATGCCTAAAACTAAGAATATATGCGTAAGAACTGAATATATATGCGTAAAACTAAATATATATGTCTAAGAACTGAATATATATGCGTAAGAACTGAATATATATGCGTAAGAACTGAATATATGTCTAAGAACTGAATATATATGCGTAAAAACTGAATATATATGCGTAAGAACTGAATATATATATGCGTAAGAACTCAATATATATGCTTAAGAACTGAATATATATGCGTAAAACTGAATATATATGTGTAAGAACTGAATATATATGCGTAAGAACTAAATATATATGCGTAAGAACTGAATATATATACGTAAGAATTGAATATTTATGCGGAAGAACGGAATATATATGTGTAAGAACGGAATATATATGTATAAGAACGGAATATATACGCGTAAGAACGGAATATATATGTGTTAGAACGGAATATATATGTGAAAGAACGGAATATATATGTGTAAGAACGGAATATATATGTGTAAGAACGGAATATATATGTGTAAGAACGGAATATATATGCGTAAGAACGGAATATATATGCGTAAAACTGAATATATATGTGTAACTACTGAATATATATGCGTAAGAATTGAATATATATGCATACAACTGAATATATATGTGTAAGAACTGAATATATATGCGTAAGAACTGAATATATATGCGTAAGAACTGAATATATATGCGTAAGAACTTAATATATTTGCGTAAGAACGTAATATAGATGTGTAAGAACTGAATATATATGCGTAAGAAAGGAATATATATGTGTAAGTACGGAATATATATTTGTAAGAACGGAAAATAAACGTGTAAGAACGGAATATATATGTGTAAGAACTGAATATATATGTGTAAGAACGGAATATATATGTGTAAGAACTGAATATATGTGTAAGAACTGAATATATATGTGTAAGAACTGAATATATATGCGTAAGAACTGCATATATATGCGTAAAACTGAATATATATGTGTAAGAACTGAATATATGTGCGTAAGAACTTAATATATTTGCGTAAGAACGTAATATAGATGTGTAAGAACGGAATATATATGCGTAAGAAAGGAATATATATGTGTAAGTACGGAATATATATTTGTAAGAACGGAAAATATATGTGTAAGAACGGAATATATATGTGTAAGAACTGAATATATATGTGTAAGAACGGAATATATATGTGTAAGAACTGAATATATGTGTAAGAACTGAATATATATGTGTAAGAACTGAATATATATGCGTAAGAACTGCATATATATGCGTAAAACTGAATATATATGTGTAAGAACTGAATATATGTGTAAGAACTGAATATATAAGCGTTAGAACTGAATATATATGCGTAAAACTGAATATATATGTGTAAGAACTGAATATATATGCGTAAGAACTGAATATATATGTCTAAGAACTGAATATATATCCGTAAGAACTGAATATATATGCGTAAGAACTGAATATATATGCGTAAGAACGGAATATATATGTGTAAGAACGGAATATATATGTGTAAGAACGGAATATATATGTGTAAGAACGGAATATATACGCGTAAGAACAGAATATATATGTGTAAGAACGGAATATATATGTGTAAGAACTGAATATATATGTGTAAGAACTGAATATATATGCGTAAGAACTGGATATATATGAGTAAAACTGAATGTATATGTGTAAGAACTGAATATATATGCGTAAGAACTGAATATATATGCGTAAGAACTTAATATATGCGTAAGAACTGAATATATATGCGTAAAACTGAATATATATGTGTAAGAACTGAATATATATGCGTAAGAACTGAATATATATGCGTAAGAACTGAATATATATGCGTAAAACTGAATATATATGTATAAGAACTGAATATATATGCGTAAGAACTGAATATATATGCGTAAGAACTGAATATATATGTGTAAGAACGGAATATATATGTGTAAGAACGGAATATATATGTATAAGAACGGAATATATACGCGTAAGAACGGAATATATATGTGTTAGAACGGAATATATATGTGAAAGAACGGAATATATATGTGTAAGAACGGAATATATATGTGTATGAACGGAATATATATGTGTAAGAACGGAATATATATGTGTAAGAACGGAATATATATGCGTAAGAATTGAATATATATGCAAACAACTGAATATATATGTGTAAGAACTGAATATATATGCGTAAGAACTGAATATATATGCGTAAGAACTGAATATATATGCGTAAAACTGAATATATATATGTCTAAGAACTGAATATATATCCGAAAGAACTGAATATATATGCGTAAGAACTGAATATATATGCGTAAGAACGGAATATATATGTGGAAGAACTGAATATATATGTGTAGGAACTGAATATATATGCGTAAGGACTGAATATATATGCGTTAAACTGAATATATATGTGTAAGAACTGAATATATATGCGTAAGAACTGAATATTTATGCGTAAGAACTGAATATATATGCGTAAAACTGAATATATATGTGTAAGAACTGAATATATATGCGTAAGAACTGAATATATATCCGTAAGAACTGAATATATATGCGTAAGAACTGAATATATATGCGTAAGAAAGCAATATATATGTGTAAGAACGGATTATATATGTGTAAGAACGGAATATATATGTGTAAGAACGGAATATATATGCGTAAAAACGGAATATATATGCATAAGAACGGAATATATATTTGTAAGAACGGAAAATATATGTGTTAGAACGGAATATATATGCGTTAGAACTGAATATATATGTGTAAGAACGGAATATATATGTGTAAGAACTGAATATATATGTGTAAGAACTGAATATATTTGTGTAAGTACTGAATATATATGTGTAAGAACTGAATATATATGTGTAAGAACTGAATATATATGCGTAAGAACTGAATATATATGCCTAAAACTAAGAATATATGCGTAAGAACTGAATATATATGCGTAAAACTAAATATATATGTCTCAGAACTGAATATATATGCGTAAGAACTGAATATATATGCGTAAGAACTGAATATATGTCTAAGAACTGAATATATATGCGTAAAAACTGAATATATATGCGTAAGAACTGAATATATATATGCGTAAGAACTCAATATATATGCTTAAGAACTGAATATATATGCGTAAAACTGAATATATATGTGTAAGAACTGAATATATATGCGTAAGAACTAAATATATATGCGTAAGAACTGAATATATATGCGTAAGAATTGAATATTTATGCGGAAGAACTGAATATATATGCGTAAGAACTGAATATATGTGCGTAAGAACTGAATATATATGCGTAAGAACTGAATATATATGCGTAAAACTGAATATATATGTGTAATAACTGAATATATATGCGTAAGAACTGAATATATATGACTTAGAACTGAAAATATATGCGTAAGAACTGAATATATATGCGTAAGAATTCAATATATGTGCTTAAGAACTGAATATATATGCGTTAAACTTAATATATATGTGTAAGAACTGAATATATATGCGTAAGAACTGAATATATTTGCGTAAGAACGTAATATAGATGTGTAAGAACGGAATATATATGCGTAAGAAAGGAATATATATGTGTCAGTACGGAATATATATTTGTAAGAACGGAAAATATATGTGTAAGAACGGAATATATATGTGTAAGAACTGAATATATATGTGTAAGAACGGAATATATATGTATTAGAACTGAATATATGTGTAAGAACTGAATATATATGTGTAAGAACTGAATATATATGCGTAAGAACTGAATATATATGCGTAAAACTGAATATATATGTGTAAGAACTGAATATATGTGTAATAATTGAATATATATGCGTACAACTGAATATATATGTGTAAGAACGGAATATATATGCGTAAGAACTGAATATATATGCGTAAGAACTGAATATATATGCGTAAGAACGGAATATATATGTGTAAGAACGGAATATATATGTGTAAGAACGGAATATATATGTGTAAAAACGGAATATATACGAGTAAGAACTGAATATATATGCGTAAAACTGAATATATATGTCTAAGAACTGAATATATATCCGAAAGAACTGAATATATATGCGTAAGAACTGAATATATATGCGTAAGAACGGAATATATATGTGTCAGAACGGAATATATATGTGTAAGAACTGAATATATATGCGTAAGAACTGAATATATATGTGTAAGAACTGAATATATTTGTAAGAACTGAATATATATGTCTTAGAACTGAATATATATGCGTAAGAACTGAATATATATGCGTAAGAACTTAATATATGCGTAAGAACTGAATATATATGCGTAAAACTGAATATATATGTGTAAGAACTGAATATATATGCGTAAGAACTGAATATATATGCGTAAGAACTGAATATATATGCGTAAAACTGAATATATATGTATAAGAACTGAATATATATGCGTAAGAACTGAATATATATGCGTAAGAACTGAATATATATGTGTAAGAACGGAATATATATGTGTAAGAACGGAATATATATGTATAAGAACGGAATATATACGCGTAAGAACGGAATATATATGTGTTAGAACGGAATATATATGTGAAAGAACGGAATATATATGTGTAAGAACGGAATATATATGTGTAAGAACGGAATATATATGTGTAACAACGGAATATATATGTGTAAGAACGGAATATATATGCGTAAGAATTGAATATATATGCACACAACTGAATATATATGTGTAAGAACTGAATATATATGCGTAAGAACTGAATATATATGCGTAAGAACTGAATATATATGCGTAAAACTGAATATATATATGTCTAAGAACTGAATATATATCCGAAAGAACTGAATATATATGCGTAAGAACTGAATATATATGCGTAAGAACGGAATATATATGTGGAAGAACTGAATATATATGTGTAGGAACTGAATATATATGCGTAAGAACTGAATATATATGCGTAAGAACTGAATATATATGCGTAAAAACGGAATATATATGTGTAAGAACGGAATATATATGTGTAAGAACGGAATATATATGTGTAAAAACGGAATGTATACGAGTAAGAACTGAATATATATGCGTAAAACTGAATATATATGTCTTAGAACTGAATATATATCCGAAAGAACTGAATATATATGCGTAAGAACTGAATATATATGCGTAAGAACGGAATATATATGTGTCAGAACGGAATATATATGTGTAAGAACTGAATATATATGCGTAAGAACTGAATATATATGTGTAAGAACTGAATATATTTGTAAGAACTGAATATATATGTCTTAGAACTGAATATATATGCGTAAGAACTGAATATATATGCGTAAAACTGAATTTATATGTGTAAGAACTGAATATATATGCGTAAGAACTGAATATATATGCGTAAGAACTGAATATATATGCGTAAGAACTGAATATATATACGTAAAACTGAATATATATGTGTAAGAACAGAATATATCTCCGAAAGAACTGAATATATATGTGTAAGAACTGAATATATATGCGTAAGAACTGAATATATATGTGTAAGAACTGAATATATTTGTAAGAACTGAATATGTATGTGTTAGAACTGAATATATATGCGTAAGAACTGAATATATATGCGTAAAACTGAATATATATGTGTAAGAACGGAATATATATGTATAAGAACTGAATATATATGTGTAAGAACTGAATATATATGTGTAAGAACTGAATATATATGTGTAAGAACTGAATATATATGCATAAAACTGAATATATATGTGTAAGAACTGAATATATATGCGTAAGAACTGAATATATATTGCTAAGAACTGAATATATATGCGTAAGAACAGAATATATATGCGTAAAACTGAATATATATGTGTAAGAACTGAATATATATGCGTAAGAACTGAATATATATGCTAAGGAACTGAATATATATGCGTAAAACTGAATATATATGTGTATGAACTGAATACATATGCGTAAGAACTGAATATATATGCGTAAGAACTGAATATATATGGCTAAGAACTGAATATATATCCGTAAGAACTGAATATATATGCGTAAGAACTGAATATATATCCGTAAGAACGGAATATATATGTGTAAGAACGGAATATATATGTGTAAGAACGGAATATATATACGTAAGAACTGAATATATATGCGTCAGAACTGAATATATATGTCTAAGAACTGAATATATATCCGTAAGAACTGAATATATATGTGTAAGAACTGTATATATATGCGTAAGAACTAAATATATATGCGTAAGAACTGAATATATATGCGTAAGAATTGAATATTTATGCGTAAGAACTGAATATATATGGGTAAAACTGAATATATATGTATAAGAACTGAATATTTATGCGTACGAACTGAATATATATTCGTAAGAACTGAATATATATGTCTAAGAACTGAATATATATGCGTAAGAACTCAATATGTATGCTTAAGAACTGATTATATGCGTAAAACTGAATATATATGTGTAAGAACTGAATATATATGCGTAAAAACTGAATATATATTTGTAAGAACTGAATATATATGTCTAAGAACTGAATATATATCAGTAAGAACTGAATATATATGCGTCAGAACGGAAAATATATTGATAAGAACGGAATATATATGTGTAAGAACGGAATACATATGCGTAAGAACGGAATATATGAGTAAGAACGGAATATATATTTGTAAGAACGGAAAATATATGTGTAAGAACGGAATATATATGGGTAAGAACTGAATATATATGTGTAAGAACGGAATAGATATGTGTAAGAACTGAATATATATCTGTAAGAACTGAACATATATGTGTAATAACTGAATATATATGCGTAAGAACTGAATATATATGCGTAAGAACTGAATATATATGTCTAAGAACTGAACAATATGCGTAAGAACTGAATATATATGCGTAAGAACTGAATATATATGCGTAAGAACTGAATATATGTGCGTAAGAACTGAATATATATGCGTAAGAACTGAATATATATGCGTAAAACTGAATACATATGTGTAATAACTGAATATATATGACTTAGAACTGAAATATATGCGTAAGAACTGAATATATATGCGTAAGAACTGAATATATATGCGTAAGAACGGAATATATATGTGGAAGAACTGAATATATATGTGTAGGAACTGAATATATATGCGTAAGAACTGAATATATATGCGTTAAACTGAATATATATGTGTAAGAACTGAATATATATGCGTAAGAACTGAATATTTATGCGTAAGAACTGAATATATATGCGTAAAACTGAATATATATGTGTAAGAACTGAATATATATGCGTAAGAACTGAATATATATCCGTAAGAACTGAATATATATGCGTAAGAACTGAATATATATGCGTAAGAAAGCAATATATATGTGTAAGAACGGATTATATATGTGTAAGAACGGAATATATATGTGTAAGAACGGAATATATATGCGTAAAAACGGAATATATATGTATAAGAACGGAATATATATTTGTAAGAACGGAAAATATATGTGTTAGAACGGAATATATATGCGTTAGAACTGAATATATATGTGTAAGAACGGAATATATATGTGTAAGAACTGAATATATATGTGTAAGAACTGAATATATCTGTGTAAGTACTGAATATATATGTGTAAGAACTGAATATATATGTGTAAGAACTGAATATATATGCGTAAGAACTGAATATATATGCCTAAAACTAAGAATATATGCGTAAGAACTGAATATATATGCGTAAAACTAAATATATATGTCTAAGAACTGAATATATATGCGTAAGAACTGAATATATATGCGTAAGAACTGAATATATGTCTAAGAACTGAATATATATGCGTAAAAACTGAATATATATGCGTAAGAACTGAATATATATATGCGTAAGAACTCAATATATATGCTTAAGAACTGAATATATATGCGTAAAACTGAATATATATGTGTAAGAACTGAATATATATGCGTAAGAACTAAATATATATGCGTAAGAACTGAATATATATACGTAAGAATTGAATATTTATGCGGAAGAACTGAATATATATGCGTAAGAACTGAATATATGTGCGTAAGAACTGAATATATATGCGTAAGAACTGAATATATATGCGTAAAACTGAATATATATGTGTAATAACTGAATATATATGCGTAAGAACTGAATATATATGACTTAGAACTGAAAATATATGCGTAAGAACTGAATATATATGCGTAAGAATTCAATATATGTGCTTAAGAACTGAATATATATGCGTTAAACTTAATATATATGTGTAAGAACTGAATATATATGCGTAAGAACTGAATATATTTGCGTAAGAACGTAATATAGATGTGTAAGAACGGAATATATATGCGTAAGAAAGGAATATATATGTGTCAGTACGGAATATATATTTGTAAGAACGGAAAATATATGTGTAAGAACGGAATATATATGTGTAAGAACTGAATATATATGTGTAAGAACGGAATATATATGTATTAGAACTGAATATATGTGTAAGAACTGAATATATATGTGTAAGAACTGAATATATATGCGTAAGAACTGAATATATATGCGTAAAACTGAATATATATGTGTAAGAACTGAATATATGTGTAATAACTGAATATATATGCGTAAAACTGAATATATATGTGTAAGAACGGAATATATATGCGTAAGAACTGAATATATATGCGTAAGAACTGAATATATATGCGTAAGAACGGAATATATATGTGTAAGAACGGAATATATATGTGTAAGAACGGAATATATATGTGTAAAAACGGAATATATACGAGTAAGAACTGAATATATATGCGTAAAACTGAATATATATGTCTTAGAACTGAATATATATCCGAAAGAACTGAATATATATGCGTAAGAACTGAATATATATGCGTAAGAACGGAATATATATGTGTCAGAACGGAATATATATGTGTAAGAACTGAATATATATGCGTAAGAACTGAATATATATGTGTAAGAACTGAATATATTTGTAAGAACTGAATATATATGTCTTAGAACTGAATATATATGCGTAAGAACTGAATATATATGCGTAAAACTGAATTTATATGTGTAAGAACTGAATATATATGCGTAAGAACTGAATATATATGCGTAAGAACTGAATATATATGCGTAAGAACTGAATATATATACGTAAAACTGAATATATATGTGTAAGAACAGAATATATCTCCGAAAGAACTGAATATATATGTGTAAGAACTGAATATATATGCGTAAGAACTGAATATATATGTGTAAGAACTGAATATATTTGTAAGAACTGAATATGTATGTGTTAGAACTGAATATATATGCGTAAGAACTGAATATATATGCGTAAAACTGAATATATATGTGTAAGAACGGAATATATATGTATAAGAACTGAATATATATGTGTAAGAACTGAATATATATGTGTAAGAACTGAATATATATGCGTAAGAACTGAATATATATGCATAAAACTGAATATATATGTGTAAGAACTGAATATATATGCGTAAGAACTGAATATATATTGCTAAGAACTGAATATATATGCGTAAGAACAGAATATATATGCGTAAAACTGAATATATATGTGTAAGAACTGAATATATATGCGTAAGAACTGAATATATATGCTAAGGAACTGAATATATATGCGTAAAACTGAATATATATGTGTATGAACTGAATACATATGCGTAAGAACTGAATATATATGCGTAAGAACTGAATATATATGGCTAAGAACTGAATATATATCCGTAAGAACTGAATATATATGCGTAAGAACTGAATATATATCCGTAAGAACGGAATATATATGTGTAAGAACGGAATATATATGTGTAAGAACGGAATATATATACGTAAGAACTGAATATATATGCGTCAGAACTGAATATATATGTCTAAGAACTGAATATATATCCGTAAGAACTGAATATATATGTGTAAGAACTGTATATATATGCGTAAGAACTAAATATATATGCGTAAGAACTGAATATATATGCGTAAGAATTGAATATTTATGCGTAAGAACTGAATATATATGGGTAAAACTGAATATATATGTATAAGAACTGAATATTTATGCGTACGAACTGAATATATATTCGTAAGAACTGAATATATATGTCTAAGAACTGAATATATATGCGTAAGAACTCAATATGTATGCTTTAGAACTGATTATATGCGTAAAACTGAATATATATGTGTAAGAACTGAATATATATGCGTAAAAACTGAATATATATTTGTAAGAACTGAATATATATGTCTAAGAACTGAATATATATCAGTAAGAACTGAATATATATGCGTCAGAACGGAAAATATATTGATAAGAACGGAATATATATGTGTAAGAACGGAATACATATGCGTAAGAACGGAATATATGAGTAAGAACGGAATATATATTTGTAAGAACGGAAAATATGTGTGTAAGAACGGAATATATATGGGTAAGAACTGAATATATATGTGTAAGAACGGAATAGATATGTGTAAGAACTGAATATATATCTGTAAGAACTGAACATATATGTGTAATAACTGAATATATATGTGTAATAACTGAATATATATGCGTAAGAACTGAATATATATGCGTAAGAACTGAATATATATGTCTAAGAACTGAACAATATGCGTAAGAACTGAATATATATGCGTAAGAACTGAATATATGTGCGTAAGAACTGAATATATATGCGTAAGAACTGAATATATATGCGTAAAACTGAATACATATGTGTAATAACTGAATATATATGACTTAGAACTGAAATATATGCGTAAGAACTGAATATATATGCGTAAGAACTCAATATATATGCTTAAGAACTGAATATATATGCGTTAAACTTAATATATATGTGTAAGAACTGAATATATATGCGTAAGAACTGAATATATTTGCGTAAGAACGTAATATAGATGTGTAAGAATGGAATATATATGCGTAAGAAAGGAATATATATGTGTAAGAACGGAATATATATTTGTAAGAACGGAAAATATATGTGTAAGAACGGAATATATATGTGTAAGAACTGAATATATATGTGTAAGAACGGAATATATATGTGTAAGAACTGAATATATGCGTAAGAACTGAATATATATGCGTAAAACTGAATATATATGTATAAGAACTGAATATATGTGTAAGAACTGAATATATAAGCGTAAGAACTGAATATATATGCGTAAAACTGAATATATATGTGTAAAAACTGAATATATATGCGTAAGAACTGAATATATATGTCTAAGAACTGAATATATATGCGTAAGAACTGAATATAAATGCGTAAGAACTGAATATATATGCGTAAGAACGAAATATATATGTGTAAGAACGGAATATATATGTGTAAGAACGGAATATATATGTGTAAGAACGGAATATATACAGGTAAGAACGGAATATATACGCGTAATAACGGAATATATATGTGTAAGAACTGAATATATATGTGTAAGAACTGAATATATATGCGTAAGAACTGGATATATATGAGTAAAACTGAATATATATGTGTAAGAACTGAATATATATGCGTAAGAACTGAATATATATGCGTAAGAACTTAATATATGCGTAAGAACTGAATATATATGCGTAAAACTGAATATATATGTGTAAGAACTGAATATATATGCGTAAGAACTGAATATATATGCGTAAAACTGAATATATATGTATAAGAACTGAATATATATGTGTAAGAACTGAATATATGTGTAAGAACTGAATATATATGCGTAAGAACTGAATATATAAGCGTAAAACTGAATATATATGTGTAAGAACTGAATATATGTGTAAGAACTGAATATATAAGCGTAAGAACTGAATATATATGCGTCAGAACTGAATATATATGTCTAAGAACATAATATATATCCGTAAGAACTGAATATATATGTGTAAGAACTGAATATATATGCGTGAGAACTGAATATATATGTCTAAGAACTGAATATATATCCGTAAGAACTGAATATATATGCGTAAGAACTGAATATATATGCGTAAGAACGGAATATGTATGTGTAAGAACGGAATATATATGTGTAAGAACGGAATATATACGCGTAAGAACGGAATATATATGTGTAAGAACGGAATATATATGTGTAGGAACTGAATATATATGTGTAAGAACTGAATATATATGCATAAGAACTGGATATATATGCGTAAGAACTTAATATATGCGTAAGAACTGAATATATATTCGTAAATACTGAATGTATATGTGTAAGAACTGCATATATATGCGTAAGAACTGAATATATATGCGTAAGAACTGAATATATATGCGTAAAACTGAATATATATGTATAAGAACTGAATATATATGCGTAAGAACTGAATATATATGCGTAAGAACTGAATATATATGCGTAAGAACGGAATATATATGCGTAAGAACGGAATATATATGTGTAAGAACGGAATATATACGCGTAAGAACGGAATATATATGTGTAAGAACGGAATATATATGTGAAAGAACGGAATATATATGTGTAAGAACGGAATATATATGTGTAAGAACGGAATATATATGTGTAGGAACTGAATATATATGTGTAACTACTGAATATATATGCGTAAGAATTGAATATATATGCATAAAACTGAATATATATGTGTAAGAACTGAATATATATGCGTAAGAACTGAATATATATGCGTAAGAACTGAATATATATGCGTAAAACTGAATATATATGTCTAAGAACTGAATATATATCCGAAAGAACTGAATATATATGCGTAAGAACTGAATATATATGCGTAAGAACGGAATATATCTGTGTTAGAACGGAATATATATGTGTAAGAACTGAATATATATGCGTAAGAACTGAATATATATGTGTAATAACTGAAAATATTTGTAAGAACTGAATATATATGTGTTAGAACTGAATATATATGCGTAAGAACTGAATATATATGCGTAAAACTGAATATATATGTGTAAGAACGGAATATATATGTGTAAGAACTGAATATATATGTATAAGAACTGAATATATATGTGGAAGAATTGAATATATATGTGTAAGAACTGAATATATATGCGTAAGAACTGAATATTTATGCGTAAAACTGAATATATATGTGTAAGAACTGAATATATATGCGTAAGAACTGAATATATATGCGTAAGAACTGAATATATATGCGTAAGAACTGAATATATATGCGTAAAACTGAATATATATGTGTAAGAACTGAATATATATCCGAAAGAACTAAATATATATGTGGAAGAACTGAATATATATGCGTAAGAACTGAATATATATGTGTAAGAACTGAATATATTTGTAAGAACTGAATATACATGTGTTAGAACTGAATATATATGCGTAAGAACTGAATATATATGCGTAAGAACTGAATATATATGCGTAAGAAAGGAATATATATGTGTAAGAACGGATTATATATGTGTAAGAACGGAATATATATGTGTAAGAACGGAATATATATGCGTAAGAATGGAATATATATGTATAAGAACGGAATATATATTTGTAAGAACGGAAAATATATGTGTTAGAACGGAATATATATGCGTTAGAACTGAATATATATGTGTATGAACGGAATATATATGTGTAAGAACTGAATATATATGTGTAAGAACTGAATATATATGTGTAAGTACTGAATATATATGTGTAAGAACTGAATATATATGTGTAAGAACTGAATATATATGCGTAAGAACAAAATATATATGCCTAAAACTAAGAATATATGCGTAAGAACTGAATATATATGCGTAAAACTAAATATATATGTCTAAGAACTGAATATATATGCGTAAGAACTGAATATATATGCGTAAGAACTGAATATATGTCTAAGAACTGAATATATATGCGTAAGAACTGAATATATATGCGTAAGAACTGAATATATATATGCGTAAGAACTCAATATATATGCCTAAGAACTGAATATATATGCGTAAAACTGAATATATATGTGTAAGAACTGAATATATATGCGTAAGAACTAAATATATATACGTAAGAACTAAATATATATTCGTAAGAATTGAATATTTATGCGTAAGAACTGAATATATATGCGTAAAACTGAATATATATGTATAAGAACTGAATATATATGAGTAAGAACTGAATATATATTCGTAAGAACTGAATATATATGTCTAAGAATTGAATATATATGCGTAAGAACTCAATATGTATGCTTAAGAACTGATTATATGCATAAAACTGAATATATATGTGTAAGAACTGAATATATATGCGTAAGAACTGAATATATATTTGTAAGAACTGAATATATATGTCTAAGAACTGAATATATATCAGTAAGAACTGAATATATATGCGTCAGAACGGAATATATATTTATAAGAACGGAATATATATGTGTAAGAACGGAATACATATGCGTAAGAACGGAATATATGTGTAAGAACGGAATATATATTTGTAAGAACGGAAAATATATGTGTAAGAACGGAATATATATGGGTAAGAACTGAATATATATGTGTAAGAACGGAATAGATATGTGTAAGAACTGAATATATATATTTAAAAACTGAATATATATGTGTAAGAACTGAATATATATGCGTAAGAACTGAATATATATGCGTAAGAACTGAATATATGTGCGTAAGAACTGAATATATATGCGTAAGAACTGAATATATATGCGTAAAACTGAATATTTATGTGTAATAACTGAATATATATGCGTAAGAACTGAATATATATGACTTAGAACTGAAAATATATGCGTAAGAACTGAATATATATGCGTAAGAATTCAATATATGTGCTTAAGAACTGAATATATATGCGTTAAACTTAATATATATGTGTAAGAACTGAATATATATGCGTAAGAACTGAATATATTTGCGTAAGAACGTAATATAGATGTGAAAGAACGGAATATATATGCGTAAGAAAGGAATATATATGTGTCAGTACGGAATATATATTTGTAAGAACGGAAAATATATGTGTAAGAACGGAATATATATGTGTAAGAACTGAATATATATGTGTAAGAACTGAATATATATGCGTAAGAACTAAATATATATGCGTAAGAACTAAATATATATGCGTAAGAATTGAATATTTATGCGTAAGAACTGAATATATATGCGTAAAACTGAATATATATGTATAAGAACTGAATATATATGCGTAAGAACTGAATATATATTCGTAAGAACTGAATATATATGTCTAAGAACTGAATATATATGCGTAAGAACGCAATATGTATGCTTAAGAACTGATTATATGCGTAAAACTGAATATATGTGTAAGAACTGAATATATATGCGTAAGAACTGAATATATATTTGTAAGAACTGAATATATATGTCTAAGAACTGAATATATATCAGTAAGAACTGAATATATATGCGTCAGAACGGAATATATATTTATAAGAACGGAATATATATGTGTAAGAACGGAATACATATGCGTAAGAACGGAATATATGTGTAAGAACGGAATATATATTTGTAAGAACGGAAAATATATGTGTAAGAACGGAATATATATGGGTAAGAACTGAATATATATGTGTAAGAACGGAATAGATATGTGTAAGAACTGAATATATATATGTAAGAACTGAACATATATGTGTAAGAACTGAATATATATGCGTAAGAACTGAATATATATGCGTAAGAACTGAATATATATGTCTAAGAACTGAATATATATGCGTAAGAACTGAATATATATGCGTAAGAACTGAATATATATGCGTAAGAACTGAATATATGTGCGTAAGAACTGAATATATATGCGTAAGAACTGAATATATATGCGTAAAACTGAATATATATGTGTAATAACTGAATATATATGCGTAAGAACTCAATATATATGCTTAAGAACTGAATATATATGCGTTAAACTTAATATATATGTGTAAGAACTGAATATATATGCGTAAGAACTGAATATATTTGCGTAAGAACGTAATATAGATGTGTAAGAATGGAATATATATGCGTAAGAAAGGAATATATATGTGTAAGAACGGAATATATATTTGTAAGAACGGAAAATATATGTGTAAGAACGGAATATATATGTGTGAGAACTGAATATATATGTGTAAGAACGGAATATATATGTGTAAGAACTGAATATATGCGTAAGAACTGAATATATATGCGTAAAACTGAATATATATGTGTAAGAACTGAATATATGTGTAAGAACTGAATATATAAGCGTAAGAACTGAATATATATGCGTAAAACTGAATATATATGTGTAAAAACTGAATATATATGCGTAAGAACTGAATATATATGTCTAAGAACTGAATATATATCCGTAAGAACTGAATATATATGCGTAAGAACTGAATATATATGCGTAAGAACTGAATATATATGCGTAAAAACTGAATATATATGTGTAAAAACTGAATATATATGCGTAAGAACTGAATATATATGTCTAAGAACTGAATATATATCCGTAAGAACTGAATATATATGCGTAAGAACTGAATATATATGCGAAAGAACGAAATATATATTTGTAAGAACGGAATATATATGTGTAAGAACGGAATATATATGTGTAAGAACGGAATATATACGCGTAAGAACGGAATATATACGCGTAATAACGGAATATATATGTGTAAGAACTGAATATATATGTGTAAGAACTGAATATATATGCGTAAGAACTGGATATATATGAGTAAAACTGAATATATATGTGTAAGAACTGAATATATATGCGTAAGAACTGAATATATATGCATAAGAACTTAATATATGCGTAAGAACTGAATATATATGCGTAAAACTGAATATATATGTGTAAGAACTGAATATATATGCGTAAGAACTGAATATATATGCGTAAGAACTGAATATATATGCGTAAAACTGAATATATATGTATAAGAACTGAATATATATGTGTAAGAACTGAATATATGTGTAAGAACTGAATATATATGTGTAAGAACTGAATATATATGCGTAAGAACTGAATATATATGTGTAAGAACTGAATATATATGCATAAGAACTGGATATATATGCGTAAGAACTTAATATATGCGTAAGAACTGAATATTTATGCGTAAAACTGAATATATATGTGTAAGAACTGAATATATATGCGTAAGAACTGAATATATATGCGTAAGAACTGAATATATATGCGTAAGAACTGAATATATATGCGTAAAACTGAATATATATGTAAGAACTGAATATATATCCGAAAGAACTAAATATATATGTGGGAAGAACTGAATATATACTGTCGTAAGAACTGAATAGTATATGTGTAAGAACTGAATATATTTGTAAGAACTGAATATACATGTGTTAGAACTGAATATATATGGGTAAGAAATGAATTTATATGCGTAAGAACTGAATATATATGCGTAAGAAAGGAATATATATGTGTAAGAACGGATTATATATGTGTAAGAACGTGAATATATATGTGTAAGAACGGAATATATATGCGTAAAGAACGGAATATATATATGTATAAGAACGGAATATATATTTGTAAGAACGGAAAATATATGTGTTAGAACGGAATATATATGCGTTAGAACTGAATATATATGTGTATGAACGGAATTATATATGTGTAAGAACTGAATATATATGTGTAAGAACTGAATATTATATGTGTAAGTACTGAATATATATGTGTAAGAACTGAATTATATGTGTAAGAACTGAATATATATGCGTAAGAACGAAATATATATGCCTAAAACTAAGAATATATGCGTAAGAACTGAATATATATGCGTAAAACTAAATATATAGTGTCTAAGAACTGAATATATATGCGTAAGAACTGAATATATATGCGTAAGAACTGAATATATGTCTAAGAACTGAATATATATGCGTAGGAACTGAATATATATCGGTAAGAACTGAATATATATATGCGTAAGAACTCAAATATATATGCCTAAAAACTGAATATATATGCGTAAAACTGAATATATATGTGTAAGAACTGAATATATATGCGTAAGAACTAAATATATATGCGTAAGAACTAAATATATATTCGTAAGAATTGAATATTTATGCGTAAGAACTGAATATATATGCGTAAAACTGAATATATATGTATAAGAACTGAATATATATGCGTAAGAACTGAATATATATTCGTAAGAACTGAAATATATATGTCTAAGAACTGAATATATATGCGTAAGAACTCAATATGTATGCTTAAGAACTGATTATATGCGTAAAACTGAATATATATGTGTAAGAACTGAATATATATGCTTAAGAACTGAATATATATTTGTAAGAACTGAATATATACTGTCTAAGAACTGAATATATATCAGTAAGAACTGAATATATATGCGTCAGATTTATAAGAACGGAATATATATGTGTAAGAACGGAATACATATGCGTAAGAACGGAATATATGTGTAAGAACGGAATATATATTTGTAAGAACGGAAAATATATGTGTAAGAACGGAATATATAT